>BHDV01065380.1:0-50551 GCA_005406045.1 Adoxophyes honmai
GTGGTCCCGCCATTATAACGCTAACATTGAATTTAATGTGTAAATACATAGCTACCAATGTAATTTTGTTGAACAATATAATATTTTATGTAAAATAAAATTGTTTCCTTCATGTGACGTTGGAGCATTTATAATATAACAAACACCTCTTTATTTTGCCGGTCATCTAGACAAATACTAATGGTCTATCCCAATATTCAATCTATGGGAGGTTCAGCCTACTAGTGGTAGGAAAATGACATTGTACGGTCATTATTACAATTTCACGTTTCGTAGCCACATTTAGCATAATTTTAGGTTTTTGGTTTAGAAATGGAGAGAGACCATACGGGTATTTCTGTTGTCATATCTAGTAAGCTAAACCGTCCACTGTCGATAGATTGAATATAGCGACGTTAACCGCTACACGTTCGAGACCAGTGACACAGCGTCTGTGGCCAAAAAACTTAGTGAAACGCTGCCGGAGTCGAATGTGATTGATAACTTGCGATTATTATTTTGCGCATTAATATGAATAATAATTAACTACCATTTCGCAGTGAAATAATGGCGGCAGGCTAGTCTGGATGCTATGAAATAATATCGTCTTATCTGAATAAACCGTGAGCAAGAGTGGACCAAACCTAGTAACCAGAACAATGCTAAGAAAATAAAAAAATTGGGTGAATTATAAACACTTATTTTTACATCTAGTGGACGTTGTTTTGACTCAAAATTATGTAGGTAGGTAGGTACGGACGCGATAGCGATATTACAGTAGGACCTCTTTAATCCGAACACTGAAAATTTTGCCCCCGTTCGGATTAGTAGAGCGTTCGGATTATAGGGATATAGATAATAAGGGTATTTTTTGTGAATAAAACTACTTTATAGGTACATAAATAATACAAAGTCTGTATTCATCTATAAACTTTATA
Source organism: Adoxophyes honmai (assembly GCA_005406045.1). Classification (NCBI taxonomy): domain Eukaryota; kingdom Metazoa; phylum Arthropoda; class Insecta; order Lepidoptera; family Tortricidae; genus Adoxophyes; species Adoxophyes honmai. Next base: position 918 of record BHDV01065380.1, read on the forward strand.
CATGTTTTATTCAACTTTTTGTAGAAACCCAGTATTTTGGTTTGTCGTGTGGTGTTTAATGACAAATAAAATGCTTTGTCTCGCAATTTACGTAAAAGCGGGGGCGTTCGGATTTCAGAGGGGTTCGGATTAGAGGGGGTTTGGATTAAAGTGGTCCTGCTGTATATCTATAAATAACAATAACATGACCAAAAATAAAAGCGATTCTTCAAACTAAGTAAGTAGGTAGGTATTTACTGACAAATTATTCTAATTTTATACATATTTAACAACTTACCTTTTTCCTTATTTGCACAGTATTTTCCCTAGTGTGCTACATGGATTTCTTCCCGCAAGTCGTCTTTGCATAATTCAGCGATATTCTTAAACGAATCAGTATTCAAATGTTCGCGAGTCTGTGGACATATCTCGCTTACAGTTACGTTTGAACTTTCCACCGGACTTGCAATCGTCGAATGTTTACTCATCTTAAATATAAGCTATAAAGAAAAGTGTGATATGGTAGAACTTGCATTTCTATTATTAAGTATTTAAGTATTCAGGTATACCTATCATTTTACATGTCAGGATTTGATCGACCACTGGTAACAACGACTTTACAGCCAGTACAGTCCTCGGCATTTAAAGTGAAAAGATTTTAAGTAGTCGGGTAAACTTACCCCCACTACTTAAAATTTTACCACGATAGATGCCGGGGACACAATGGGACTAACAATCCTAGTAGGGTGGCATTGACCTCGACTATATGTAGGTGTACACGTGGATACACTACCTATTGTTAGTTCAGACTGTCCAGACTGACCAAAAGGTCGCAATAATAAGTAACCCTTGTAAATTCTCTAATATCAATATTGTGAACAATCGTTATCTACTTACTTTATAAAACCTCGGTTTTTCGTATACCCACAAGCAAAAAGTAGAGCCAATAACAACGGCAATGGTGAACAGTAAGTAATTCGACATATACTTGTAGGCATCCACGAATAAACCACGCCAACAATCACTGCTCTGCATGTTTTTAAGTAATCTAAAATAATAAAAATATCTTCTTTATACGTAGACTACAAATCATTTGATTTCATGATTTGTCAGTGTGATGACAGTACTTGTAATTTTTGAAAGAATTTTGTCATTCTTACTCCAAAACTGAAACGTAGAGCAGAATAAGTAGGTAAGTACCTACATTAGGCCAGTTTAAAATAGCATACATGTAGCATACCTATAGAATATATAGGTATAGGTAAACATTGGCTTAAAGTGTGAGGATTCTGTAGTGACCTAGCGCCACCTGTCGTCGTGTGTCGTCGAGTAGTTGAACTTCAACTGTGGTATCCTCTATGGCTGTGGGTATCCTTCACCCCACTAACGGAGTTTCGACGTTTAATCGCATAAATACAACTTGCAACTTCCTCTCTGTGGACTTCGATCCTCACCCCAGGCATAACATCTGCCTGCACAGAGATCTCTCTATTGGAGACTCCCAGAACTCCAAAAGAGAGATCTCCCAGAGGCCGATGTTATACCTGTGGACCGAAGTCCACAAAGAGAAAGTTGTATTTATACAACAGAACGTCGAAACTTCGTTAGCGGGATATAGGATGCGATTTTGGCAGTAAAAGTACTTCTACTTGACCATAGGTTGCGCTAGGGCGCTAGGAAATTTGGCATGATTATGTAACACAAGTGAAGGAAAAAAAAATCTGAAAATCGTAATTCGTATTTGCACCGCAAAAATAAAATACTTGTGCGATTACAAGCTCTTTTGGCTCCACTACACATTCGGCGAATACAGACGAATACGGGAGAGCACGATCGTGTAGAGGGCTTAATCGGCTATACTCGCTGATCAACATCTATGATCTCCTGCGACCCGTGAATTGTCGGTTTTCAGGCACGCATCAAAGGAAATCGCCACGTTGAGTGTTGAGCTGCCCACACGATCACCGATCATACGCGTGCACGATCAACGATCATCGCCGATAGTGTAGTGGAGGCGTTTGATTTAAAGTGTCCTATTGACATACAATTCCGCGCTAATTCCCAAACGTAGTCGTTGTCGAAACCATCATCGTTTTGAATACACTAGACGCTCTGGGTGCGCGTCCAACTTGCGTTCGGCAGATTTTTTTGTGTCAACTTTGACCTAAGTTTAAGGCGAGTCTTTTCCCACATTGGTGACCCCTACTGAGACATAATAACGCAATCTTCGATGCCAAATATCGAAACAAGATTAACACATTCACGACCACGCCTAAAATCAAAACATCTGCGCGGAACCGAGCAGTCTATAGCTAGTACAAAATGAACCCGGCTCCCGGGTTCTCGGTATCTGAGTAATGTTTTGAAGAACCCGGGAGCCGGGTCCTTGGTTCTGAATGTGTTAATGCCACATCAAGGCATGTTTGGTGCCTAGTGTTCATACATATATTTCACTCACCGAAAAGACCGGTATTTGCGACAGCCCTCTTAGTATGGTGTATAATCGAATCGCTCATCATTTTCCACTCTCGCCACTGCTCTTAAGGATAAGGAGGAGGGGGGGGGGCTGGTGTAGCGATCTAACAAAACGAGTAAAAAAAACGTGTGCGGGTAGGACGCGCGAAAGAAAAAACCGTTACGCGCACACCTGTGCGCGTAGGGCGCTCCACGGGTTAAAACAAAATAATGTATTGTTTTGTAATTTTTGTTCGCTCTTCGTTAAAATTTTCATTTCCTAATTTCAACTACACAATGATTTTAGGATATTTATGGGTTCTAATGTAATGGATAGAAAATAAGTAAAATCTGTTTCTGTAGGTACCTTTTATAATCGATAATTAAAAGGAAATGACAATTAGGTTCTTTTTACATTCACAATATCAGGACTAATTTAGATTTAATCTTACAACATAAGAATCAACACAACTGTTTAAATTAAGGGAAGTACCTATTTAATAAGATCTGAGCTAAAACATTTACAAAGTATTAACCACGTTACGTAGTTTATAAAGTATCTTTACCATCATCACCGAAACGAATGTTAATTGAGCATAACAGTCTGAAAACAGGAGCCAAACAAACCTCGAACAGGTAACCCATCTGCGTGTTAGCTTTATTATCAATATGTAAAACTGTTTATTTAGAAACCTAAACTTGTACAGGCTACCTACTAAAAATGCTACTTATAAAATTATTTAAAAACCTGAGAATTATGCGGTTACTTATCCCTTGACTGTAATTTTGGGTCTTAACGAGTATTGTTTGTTCTAGTGGCCTAGTCCATAGAAGCGCTTGTCACATTCATTGCTTTTAAAACAGTGATTACAGATAAAGTAACAAAATTAGTTAAATAACTTACCAAATAAAATATTAACATTGATTTCAAAACTTTCCCTATTATACAGTCACTATTAATTATAATATAATATGATTTCATAATTATATTGTACAATACCAAAATCACAGGTATAAATTTTGATTACCAAAAACTGTAACACAATAGCTAAATAGGATGGTCTTGTGCATGTTGTTTTTGAAACATCTGTACATAATAAAGATACAATATTTTATAATATTTAACATGATTGCCTACAACACCCCGAATATACGCGGCAAAGCTCCGCCGCGGCGGGGAGTTTCGTAAAGTAAACATCTTCGTACACAATTCCACAGCTCACAATGCGCACCATTACAAAAATAAATTATAGATGCTCCTAAACTACTATTTTCAATTTATCTTGGCATATGTTCACTGCAAACCTGAAACATGACAATATGCATAAATCGAAGAAAGGGGGGGGGGNGGAATAGTAGAGTATAGTCTGACGAGCACCGTTATACTGCGCCTTAGGTATACAAGCGGCGAGACGGGGGGTAGACCAGCCGCCGCCTTATGTCATTACGCCGTCTTCGCCCCCCGCATACCTAAGGCGCGGTACAGCGGTGCTGAGCGTCTAGTGTAATGAAGTCGATCTAGAGTAGGTCGATTTCGTTTGCGTATCAACGCGAAGAATTGTATGGAAACTGTGTCGACTGAGGTAGTTGTGCAAACGCGCCGCTTGGAGGCGCTGCCCCAGTTTACATACAATTATTCGCGTCAAGGCGGGTCCAGACGAGTGTAACGTGTTATGAAATTCACGTGTGGACGTAACTACGAGCATTACATGTAACGATTGCGCGCTCGGGGTTGATCCATCGGCTGTCTGTTCGCAGTGCTCGCTCGCTTTGAGCTCGTGTGCCATCCATACAGTTGACGTTAAATTACATGTTACATGACACGTTACACTCGTCGGGAACGGGCTCTAATTCGCAAACGACGATTCATGACCGTTTATTACACTAAGCACTAGTCAGGTATGGTTCACGTGACATCGCTGTGACTCACTGCGGTGGAGCAGGAGATTGTCGCGTAGTTGTTCTGCGGGTTGGGCGGGCCGGCGAACGTGTTGACCTGCACCTGCACCTGCGGCGGCGCGGCCAGCGGGGACAGCGGCGGGGCGCCGGCGCCGCCCGGGCTGCCCGCCGTCGAGAGCCGCGAGAACGCCGCCAGCGCGTCGGGGAAGTTCGGGGGCGTCGCCGGCGTGTTGCACGGCGTCATCAGTTGCTGGAAGCGTTGCCGCATACGATATAACGGTTTTGTTTTTACTTATGCGGGCAACACGTAACGATATATCGTAGCGAGTAATCTGTGTAGACCGATTTGCGAAGTTTAATCGATCGCGTGTGTATGACAAATCGTGACACACGATCGATAAAAACTGCGCAAATCGGTCTGCATAGATTAATCGCTACGATATATCGTTTCGTGTGTAGACTGCATTATGGGTCAGTTCACACAGAGACGAGACGCGACGCGGCTCTGCACGAAAATTTTTAATAGAACAACTCAAAATATACTTTATTTATTACAAGATAAGGTTCATATTTCATTGTGAGTAGGTATTCAGAATACGTTGCGTTGCGCAGCGTGGCGCCTCGAGACATAGCGCTGCGCCGCGCTACGCCGCCACCCGCGCGGTGTGCGGGAGCAGTGCTGCGCGCGCAGCGCTGCCAACTCAAATTATACTTTATTCGCTACACGATAAGGTTAACATTTCATTGTGAGCATTCAGATACGTCGCGCTGCGCCTCGAGACGTAGCGCGGCGCCGCGCTGCACCGCGCTGCGCAGCGCGAAATCACTGGCCTCTTTATGCATCGCCGCGTCGCGTCGCGTCTCGGTGTGAACTGACTCTTAGAAAATGTACTGCGGCTACGACACCCGATTAAAAATCGTGCGGGCGCCCGACGCGGTGGGAACGGGGGCTTAGACGGCAGTCACACTGGCGCCACATCTAGTCACGGCTTGCGGAGCTAGGTACCAATTTGTTTCTTTGTAATCAATTTTTGTAACAATTTGGTCCATTTCCTAGTTACTCAATGAGCTGACATTTGGTATATGAAATGAATGGTAGCAGATGAAAATCAATACTCTGGTGGTGGTCCAGCCATGGCCGTCTCTTCAGGAAGGAATTCTTCAACAGTTGGTCAAATTTACTTGAAATTTAGTAAACATATCTAGGATGGGCGACAATAAACAAAAAATAGTCAGTAAAAAAAAACTTGCACCGAAAATGAAATTTTCGTCAGTTAGGTTGTTTTTAGTTAAATCGGAAATGTTAAATCACAGAAATTAAATTTGAAATATAGGAATCCCTACATCACGGAAATGTAAGTGAGATAGTGATAGTTTTTTTTCCAAAGACGCATAGATACCTGACGAAAATGTGGTGCCGCAATGCCATTGGCTCCTGCAGGTATAGCAACCTCTTGAAAAAATATTGATAGCGCCGTCTGTAAACAAATAGTAAAAATGATTATGTTGCTAGATATTCACTTCACTTTATTTATGTCGTAAGAGGTGATTAAGGGAAAGATATAATTTAGGTGACAGGCTAGTAACCTGTCACTATTGTACCTCTTAACTTGAAACCTAAAAAATATTTTAGAAAGGGTTGCAAAACATGAAATAGTCATGATTTTGTCTATGTAGCATTTCGTGTGCTCTGTGTACCGTCCCATCTAATAGGGATGATGACTGGTAAAAAAAATGTATTTCTAATTAGTCCGTAAGTAAGATTACGGAAAATGTGAGACACATGTTTTTTTCTTTTTTCAAATAACTAAACATCGATAAAGTTATAGATCATCAAACTTCCGGAGTGGGGGCTTGTGACGTCACGCCTAGGTAAAATTTGTACCTAGGCGTGACGTCACGCGAAACTTTCAAGGGCTGTGTTGTCGCCATTTTTCGTTTCTCAAATAAAAGAAAAAATACATACATACATACATACATACAGTCACGCCTCTTTCCCACAGGGGTAGGCAGAGACCACTTTGTTCCACTTGCTACGATCCTGGCATACTTCTTTTGCTTCATCCACATTCATTAGTCTCTTCATACATGCTCGTCGATTTCGGGTACTCTTGACCTGACCTGTTTCTAAAACGTCCGCGATTTGGTCACGGAACGTCCGTCTAGGTCTTCCCCTCCCAACACACCCATTCACACTTCCCGTATAAATCTGTTTTGTCAATCTTCTTTCATCCATCCTCTCTACATGACCAAACCAGCTAAGCATACTTCTTTCAATCCTTGTTACTATGTCTACTTTCACACCAGCTTGTTCCCTTATCACACTATTTCTAATTCTGTCTTTCAATGATACACCTTCCATACTTCTTAACGCTCTCATTTCTACCGCATTTATTCTACTTTTATGCTTCGCTTGCCATACCCAACTTTCGCTACCGTACATAAGTGTTGGAACGAGCACCCCTCTGTGAACAGCCAGTCGTGCCTTTTTCGACACCTTTTCACTGCTCATGAAGGCGCGCAACGCTCCATTGACCATGTTTCCTGCATTCACTCTTCTTTCAATATCAGTTTCACACTTCCCATCTTTCGTAAACGCCGATCCCAGATACACAAACTCTTTTACTTGTTCTACTTTCTCACCCTCAATCATAATCTTACATTCTGTCCCACAATCATCTCTTTCAAACACCATAGCTTTCGTTTTGTTTACATTTACTTTCATACCTTTCCTTTCCAATGTGCCACATAGAATGTTAACCATCTCCTGCAACTCCTCCTCCGACGATGCTAACAACACTTGATCATCAGCGTATAGGAGACATTTGATGGTCAACTCGCTCATTCTTAGTCCACAGTCATTGCTCTTCAAATCATTCAGGCAGGTGTCCATGAATAGGTTGAACAGCCACGGAGACGCGACACATCCCTGTCTAACACCTCTTTCGATGTTAAACCAGTCAGTATACGCCCCGTTTATCCTCACACAAGCACTAGAATCCTTATAAAGAGATTTTAGTGCTCGTATCAGATTACTGTTCACCCCATGCATGGCTAACGCCGACCACAACTCATTCCTCATCACCCTGTCATAAGCCTTCTCCAAGTCGATGAATATGCAATACATTTTTTGGTCTTTGGCCATGAGTTTTTCGGCTATGCACCGCAAGGAGAAGACCTGATCCGTGCATCCCATCCCCTTTCTAAAACCCGCTTGTACATCCCATATTTTCTCATCAGTATCTTTCATTACTCTTTCAATCAGTACCTTTGCATACAGTTTGCCAACAACGCTGAGAAGACTGATCCCGCGGTAATTTTTGCAGTCTAGTTGTGACCCTTTTCCTTTGTACAACGGCACAATCACAGCCTTGCACCAATCCTCAGGTACCCGACCGTTCGTCCAACACAAGTTGAAAAGGTGGTACAACTGACTCGCTACCACGCCCTCACCGGCTCTCAGCATTTCGACTGACACCCTATCATACCCTGCAGACTTTCCTAGCTTCATTCTTTTCATGGCATTCACAATTTCATCCATGCCTATCTCATTTTCCTGACTACTTTCACCCAATTCTTCAGTCTGATCTGGTACTTGTACCGGCCTTTCAGCTCTTTCAAATAAGCTTTCAAAATATTCCTTCCATCTCTTTAACACACACTCTTCTCCTTTTATAATACTCCCATCCTGACTTCTGATCTGATTCAGCTCCGAGGCTGTATTTTTGCCACGCGCTGTCTTTATAGACTTCCAGAACATCTTAATATTGGTCCGGAAGTCATCAGAAAGTCTCCTATCGAAATCATCCTTTTGTTCTTCTTTCTTCTTATCACACGTAGTCTTCACTAATCCTTTCACTCTTTTGTATTCATCTTTCGCTTTCAGTACATCTTCATCCGTCGCTCTTTGCATTCTTCGATTGGCCTTTTTTGCCAACCAATCCAACCATGCCTTCTTCTTTTTACGAACCACCTCTTGTACCTCACCATCCATCCATGCGTTCCTCTGCTTTCTTCCTTTTCCTCTTTTGCACACTCCACATACTTCAGTGGCCACATCCACAACACCTTCTTTAAAATTCATCCATACTCTTTCAATGTCGCACGTATCACCTAAATCATGAAATCGATCTTTCAATCTATCTTTATATACACTTCTTACGTTCTCGTCTTGCAAATTCTCCACTTTAATTCGCTCTAGAACGAGAAAGAAAAAATATGTGTACAATATTTTTTGGTTATCTATCTGACGGACTAAATAGTTTTTTTTAGTCATCTAGCCTATTACCAAAAACAAACACATCTGTTGTAACATAAGTTAGATATTGTTAGTGTCCGACCGAAGCTTCGGCTTCGGCCACCTTCGGCCAAACCTTCGGCTTCGGCCGAAATTTGGCCGAAGCTTTGGCCGAAGCCGAAGGTTTGCAAATCGTGATTTGAAATTGAACAAACGATGCCAGAGCGAATTCGCCGGCCCGATCGCATTACTTGCAGTTAATTATATAAATTACTGACAACACATAACATAACAACATAGTCACACTTGATTTAGAAACGAAAACTGCGCATAATTTACTGCCGTATTTTTTTTACTATTAGCAAATTCTCGTATTTCTTAGGGTCAACATGGGGTCAACACACCTTCGGCTTCGGCCGACCCCATGTTGACCCTAAGAATTACGAGAATTTGCTAATATTAAAAAAAAAACGGTAGTAATTTATGCGCAGTTTTCGCTTCTAAATCAAATGTGACTATGTTGTTATGTTATGTGTTGTCAGTAATTTATGTAATTAACTGCAAGTAATGCGATCGGGCCGGCGAAACGCTGCTCTGCTAAGCGCTGTGCACTATCCCTCTCGCTCTGGCATTGTTCGCCCAATTTCAAATCACAACTTGCAAACCTTCGGCTTCGGCCAAATTTTGGCCGAAGCTGAAGGTTTGGCCGAAGGTGGTTTTTTTGGCCCAAGGTGGCCGAAGCCGAAGCTTCGGTCGGACACTAGTTTTAGTTACTAAAGTTGCAAAATCTTCATTACATAAAGAATGCAGTTGAAATCTTTTGTAGTCTTACCCAAATACAAATATGTTAAGAGGATAGGAGTCGCGCCACTTCTCCATACAAACGTAGTCCCCTGTTTTCTCCGTGAATAATGACATTAGAGCAAAAATTTTTTTTTTCATTAAATTTGTATCTGCTGTGGCTATGCCCCTACGATTTGGTTTTATCGATTTTCTAATTTTTTTATTTTTTTTATTTAGAATATCGACATTATTTAGAATGTTGACCGATTTTAATGGGTCACCTGTGTAGTCGAGATCTCTTCTGTTCTACTTTATTCCGTTATTTTATTATACACAGGAGTACTAACAGAAATGTAAAATTATAAATTATATACCTATACTTCATGATCAATGTATGTATCTATGTATTTTGTATAAGTTGTAAAAAAATAAACATGGTTACAAGAATTATTGTATGTTTCAAATGTTAGATATAACCAGAGATTTCCATTGTATGACTTAATTACTACACATTCATAACAAGTGGCAGAGGTTAACCTAAAAATAGTGTGTAGTGTGTATTTATTAGTTTAGTAATATGATGATAAATGTAAATGTTTTTTTAAAGATACAATGGTAAATGCAAGTAATAATCATAATAAAAGAAAATATTATAAAGCACCACTACAAACTAAAATAACTAAGTACCTATATCAAAACTTGCATTCAGAAAAATAAGACGGTAAACATTTACAGATTTGTTATCAAACACAACATTGTCAGTCGCCATGAATGCACCTACATACGTTCGTAGTTCGTACTTATTGCGTATCACTTCATTCATCAACATAATTACATACAATATATAGGGTAATGCAGGAGTGATTAGAGGAGTTTTCCTGTCGAATCTATGCTTCTATTACACTGATACTTAAATCCCATGAATGAATAGCTGTAAGAATACTATTAGAACATTTATATCGAATCAAGGCTATTGCAAAACACTTCGTCAAAATTATGTAGCAGCCATTTCATGATTACTGTTTGTTTACATATACTAGGATATTTACCTCAAATTGCCAATGTGCGGCTTGAAGTAATTGTTTAGCTTGTTCTCGGGCACATCCTGCGGCTACAACGAACTGATTTATCATAACTTGCTCACGTAAAGCAGAATCCATTGTACTAAAAATCAAATAATAAGTCCACCACAGCCGGAGTAGGAAATAAATAGTCGGTAAATGATGTCAATTTCAGTTACAGCATGAGTAAGTGAGTAGGCGTACAAGTTAAAATGTGTGGCGCTAGTGAGTTGTAAAAAATAATTAGTGTGAAAGAGAAGCCCGATTAGTTCATGATTCTGACGTGTCCCACAGATTATGTAAGGAATTACGAACATTATTATATTATGTTGAAGAAGACACTACTTTTAATTCCACACTTATATGCACGTTTTAAACAGTAGATCGAACAGCTTTCTTATCACATGTCAGCTGTCACTTGCGTCATCCGTTCCATCCCCACTCTCTTACTCGACGAACGCAAAGTACGCAAACGAATGGATCACTATCACTCCAAGGCAATATACTAGTCAGTCATACGATACATTTTTGTAAATAAGATTCCAGAAAAAGTACAAAATGGTACAATTTAAATCTGTATTTGTTTGTGTTGGTTTATTTATGGTAATAAAGTCTTCTTACGCTCTTGACGGTCCATTAGAGCCTACAAATGAAAGGCGAACCAGTCGATCGATATCGGAAGAGGTTTTACAGTCGCAATTGATTAATAACTACGGCAGCAAATATGATCGTATGCTACAAAAACTTTCAAGGTCGAAAAGGCTGATTGAGACCAGTTCCAGTGAAGCAAGTGTAATAAGTGAGAGTGCAAATGTGTCGACTACTAGTTCTTCAACAGAAAGCTCCCATGTCGTTTATGAAATTGGTCCATCAAACAATTCGATACTGCAAATGGTACCAGTTAACCCTTCTCCATCCAACGCGCCCAATGTGTCGTCGGTCGGACCGTCAGACGCAGCACCATTGCCAGAAAAGAGTTCTGCTGAAGATGAGCACAACAGTTCCATGGCTATTTTCTTTGTGCTGTGTATCCTGGCTTTGGGGATTCTCTTGATACACCTTATGTTGCAAACTGGATTCTCATATGTGCCTGAAAGTGTTGTTATTGTATTCCTCGGAGCATTAATTGGCATGATAATCAACCTTATGTCAATAAGAAATATTGCAAATTGGCGAAAAGAGGAAGCATTCTCCCCCACAGCATTTTTCTTGGTCCTTTTACCACCAATTATATTTGAATCTGGATATAACTTGCACAAAGGCAATTTTTTTCAAAACATTGGGTCCATACTGTTATTTGCTATAGTTGGTACAGCTATTTCAGCTTTTGTTATTGGAGCCGGAATATACTTACTGGGGTTGGCTCAAGTGGTATATAAGTTGAGTTTTGTAGAGTCATTTGCTTTTGGATCACTGATATCGGCTGTAGATCCTGTGGCCACAGTAGCTATCTTCCACGCTTTGGACGTGGACCCAGTTCTCAACATGTTGGTTTTTGGGGAGAGCATCCTTAATGATGCAGTGGCTATAGTCTTGACAACTGCTGTGTTAGATTCCAATGACCCTCTCATGTCGACTGGTGAAGCCATCCTCTCAGCCATAAATAGGTTTTGGTTGATGTTCTTTGCATCTGCTGGGATTGGGGTCCTTTTTGCACTTGTTAGTGCTCTTCTCCTGAAACATGTGGACTTGCGTAAAAATCCTTCTTTGGAATTTGGTATGATGTTGGTGTTTACTTATGCACCATATGTCTTAGCGGAAGGTATTCATTTGTCGGGTAAGTAAATCATATTTAAGGCTTACTCATTAGTTTAATTTGTGTCAAAGTTATGTTTAAATGATTTGGTTTTTAGGTATCATGGCGATATTGTTTTGTGGCATTGTAATGTCGCATTACACTCACTTCAACCTGTCCACCATTACTCAAGTGACCATGCAGCAGACTATGAGGACTCTGGCCTTTATTGCTGAGACATGTGTCTTTGCATATTTGGGATTAGCCATATTCAGGTACTAAGTGTTATTTATTTTTATTTTAATGAAATGGTAAACTACATCAGAGGTTCCCAACCTTTTTTCTCATGGTCCCCTTTCAAAATTTAATTGGAACCCCTGCTGCTATATTTCTGCCAAATTCAGTACACCTATTTTTACCAACATCAGTGTGGACCCCATTGTGTCTCCCATGAGCCATTGATCATGAGTAAAGTGACTTATTTTAAGTCTAAATTTAATTGTTGTTTGGTTAATTAAATGCGCTGGAAGTTTGATGGTACCATAATAACCTATTAAGTTCCCAATCCGCACTGGGCCCGCGTGGGAACTATGGCCCAAGCCCTCTCATACTAGGAGGAGGCCTGTGCCCTGCAGTGGGACGTATATAGGCTGATGATGATGATGATGATGATGATATTTTGGTATTTATTTCATACATAAATACATACATCATGTCTGTATTCCCTAACGGGGTAGGCAGAGTGCTTGAATCGCTACATAGACAAAACCATGACTATTTCACATTTCATGGCCACATCTAGCATATTTTTTTAGGTTTTGAGGTATTTATTTCTTCATTGCCATAATGCCAATATTGTTATAATGTCTAAATATTGCAATTCAAGACAAAAATAAATTAAACAATTGGTTGCTCTTATAGTTTCAGACACCGCGTGGAGCCAGCTCTCGTTGTGTGGAGCATAGTGATGTGCCTGCTTGGCAGAGCTGCCAACATATTCCCTCTGGCTTTGCTGTGCAATAAGTTCAGAGAACACAAGATAACTAAGAAAATGATGTTTATTATGTGGTTCAGTGGTAAGTATCTTCATTAAAGGTGGCAAAAATACCTGACCACTCAATCAAGCACCTAAAGTGGCTATCGTTTTTCATTCGAAATGTATATGCCGTGTCGTAACGAACGCGGCGACAGCTGTGCCGAGCTGAGAATTGTAACGAAACTGTGTCGATTGCGGCAGTTGTGCAAACGTGCCGCTTGGAGGCGCTGTCTCAGTTTCCATACAATTCTTCGCGTTAATACGCAAACGAAATCGACGCGTTTCTTAATCGACTTCATTACACTAGACTATACTAGAGACCTTTAGGTACTTAAAAGATGGTAAACAATCTTGACGTGTCTTTTTATTTAAACATACACTTTATAAATCAAAATCGAACATTTTACAATTTAGGTATGAAAAAATCATTTACTTTCATAATTGAATTGTATATTGTAACGATTTTCATTTTTAGACTGTGTATTTCAATAAAAAGACACGTCAAGATTGTTTACCATCTTTTAAGTACCTAAAGGTCTCTAGTATAGACGATCATGTCGGCCTTAAGGGACGGTTGCGATCTGGACAAGTAAAAAGCTATTATAGCTCTGCACCCATTGCTCTACCTGGACCACTTTGGGTATCACTGATCTATACCTTTGTCGAAATACAATAACTATGTTCTCCATAGTTCAATAGACTGTATAAACTGATATCTTTATAACGGAGAGTCGTAATCCCAATTCTGTCGTAAAATCTATCTTTGTATCTACAAAAAACTTGAAACCATTCTCTATTTAAAGTATCTTTTTTTTTCAGGTTTACGAGGGGCCATTTCGTACGCTTTGTCACTGCATCTCGGGTTTTCTGACGAGACTCGTCACGTGATCATAACTACAACGCTGATCATTGTATTGTTCACCACATTGTTCTTCGGGGGATCTACTATGCCGTTACTGAAATTTTTGAGGGTAATCTTCTAATCTTTACTTTATTGAACAGCTGTATGAGAAAGACTTGGTTGCGGAAATAAATGGATACCTAAATCTTGTCTAAGCGTCGTCCAGATTTGACGAATGCCCAGCTAACGCGCTGCTCTCATTCATTTCAACTGGGAATGCTGCAACTGCGCAGTTCGCACGCAAGATAAGCGCCGTACGTATCCAATCGGAGCGCGATCTACGACATAGGTACGGCCCATAGAGGTAAATGAAGCGAATGGGAAAAGTGCGCACACTTTGTCTGCCTTGCGTAAGTTGCGTGAGAGGCGCAGCAAACAGTCGCACGCACTCAGCTCGCGAGCTGCGCATTCGTCAAATCTGGACGCACACTAACAACGATATGTTACATGTTCGAACCTCACTAAAAATGAATATGTCATTAATTTCACATGAGCAAAAATATTCATATTTGAACTGATTTATAGGCAAACAAGAAACCAAAGAAGTCGCGATCTTTACGAAAACAGAAAGAAGTGAGTTTGTCTAAGACAAAGGAATGGGGGCAAGCCATTGATTCTGAACACTTGTCGGAAATGACTGAGGAAGAATTAGAGGTACGTAACTAAAATTTTGAACTCGTGAGATATGTAGAGAAAAACGCAAAATTTGTGAAAAGAAAATTTAAACATACATACAACCTCCAGCTTCAAACTCGGCAAGTTTTTAAGGGGTTAAGTTCACGCACTGCTTTTTCACGAAAGGCGAGACTAGAACTTACCTCCACTACTTAAAATCTTGCCACGTTAAATGCCGGGGAATGTATCATCATTGTGTTACAAAAATAATTATAAATTTCAGGTGAATTACTCGCACGCCACCAGGCTCCGCGGATTTGTCCGGCTCGATATTAAATATCTGATTCCATTTTTCACACGCAGATTCACGCATCAGGTAAGGAAATTTATCATCTTTTTTTCTCTCATCTTTCATTAATCTAAATGGTTTCTGATTTGAAAAAATAAAAACGTCTAAATTCTATTACTAGAATTGATAATTACTTTTTATAATATTATTTATTTTAAATAAACAATATTTGACCAAAATTGTGTACCAAATTTTGAATCATGTTTGATTCGGTAATAAACAAATAAAAAAAAAAAATGTAAAAAAAAACGTAGTTAAATTGTTTACATTATGTTTACTAAATGCAATTTAATTCTCCGCGTAAAAACATGATAACCTGTCATGACGCCTTCAACTGACATCACGCCATGCATAACAATCGTTTCTCTACATTGTGTTACCAGCACCCGGGTTTATTTTAAAGGATGTTATAATAACATAGATATGTAACTTAACCATGATATTAATTTCATTACACAACTAAATCCCAGACTTAATTATTATAAGTTTCAAACATTTTTTTAATTGTCAACAATATAAAGCAAATAATAAATCAATGTCGACTGTCATTTACACGAGCTTGTCTGCTTGTCAAAATAACTTTGCTTTACAATGCTGCCAATTAACATATTGTCAGAACTTAACGAAGTCTGTGATTTAGTTATTTAATGAAATTAATGTCATGGTTAAGTTACATATTTATGTTATTATAACATCCTTTATAATAAACCCGGAGCTGTTAACACACTGTATATAGTAGTCATTAGTTTTTTCAGTTTTCATATTATTATAAGTCTTTACTGTATACTACCTCAATGTAAAAGTACAGGCTTGAAGATACCAAACTAATTATTTATTTATGTTCCCGACAATAAACGCAAAAAAGTGGTTAGCTCTCGCTATGAGACACGATGTTAATAGTTTATCAACAGTTTCCAGAATGTTTATATGTGAAGATAATTTTGATGTAAGTATTTTACTTCTATAAATGTTTATTACGTAAGTAAAATCAAGTGGTACAGTTAGCAACGAAACTCGCCGAACCCAATAACGTTACAAAAGATACTACACACATGAATTATACATAACTACATAAGTTACTAAACATAGCTACAAACAAAATTCCATTTACATTATCCAAAAGTAGCTGTACTTACCTACAGTATATTTCGAAATCGATCTGTATATGTCTTAATGTCACATCACCGGGAGCAGGATAAAAACTATCCTATTTCCGTCTCCTGGTACTAAACTGTCTCCCCACCAACTTTCAGCCAAATCGATTCAGCCGTTCTTGAGTTATAAATAGAGTAACTAACACGACTATCTTTTATACACAGGGGGGCAGAAAATTTATCGAGAATATTTTAATTTAACCAGTGACCGGGTATAGGTACGCATCTGAAAACACAAAATGTCAAACTGACAAATATCATCTCGAACACAATAAGAGTTCAGTGCAGCTAAGCTAAATTAGACGAAAATGTTATACATACATACATCACGCCTGTATTCGTAGGCAGAGCACACAAAACGCTACATAGACAAAACCATGATTATTTCAAGTTTCGCGGCCACTTGTAGCATATTTTTTAGGTTTTGAGATGGCAGGTATAATAGTGACAAGTTGCTAGTTCCTTAGTCGCCTCGTACAACAAAAACGTCAAAAATGTCAATCTGTTAGATTTAATATTTAATCTTGTATTCATAAAATATTGTCAAATTTGAGCTCAATACTGCCAAATCAGTCAAATATCCGAGCCAAAGTACATCACTACTATTAGCGACTAAAATATCAAACTGACATTGAAGTAACATCTTGGATTCACAAAATAATCCCAAATTCGATTTCAGCATTGCCAAATCAGTTGAAAATCGTACTAATTATGTTTCTTAGTGACAAAAATGTCGAATTGACGAATTAAATATTGAAGTCACAAAACAATGCCAAATTCGAGTTCAGAACAACCAAATCAGTCGAAAATCACACCTATCACGATTTTTGGTAGCAAATATTTGAAATTGACAAATACAAGTTGAATTCACAAAAGCCAAAATCGAGTTCAGAATGGCCAAATCAGTTGAAAATCATTTGAGTTCAGCCCTGCCAAATCAGTCGAAAATCATACCCACATTGATTTTAAGTAACAAAAATTTCAAACTGTCAAATTAAAACTTGAATTCACAAAACAACGCCAAATGCGAGTTAGCATTACCAAATCAGACGAAAATCGTATCGACCAAATCATTTAGCGACTTTAATAGTAATGTACAGACAGTTTCTGTGACAGTGACGGTGACGTTTAGTATGTTGAAATCAACAAACTATTTGCGGACCGGGGTTGCGAACATTGTTTCTCTATAGGTTCTATCCTCTATGTGTACAGACAAGGAAATTGATTACTGTGCCACTTTGTACCTTTTCACAAGAAATGTCACTGTGACATACCATACTCAACTAATCAAAGCAGTATGAAACTCACAATGAAAAGGTTCAAAGTGGCACAGATATCAATTTCCTTGACTGTACATCGAGTTTTGTTATTTCCAAAGCCAGTTCAATTACATATGAACTTTTATAGTGTACAGGTTTGGATGCATTTGCATTTGCATGGACTGTCGTTGCTGACTGTACTTACAAACTTACATTTTTTTCACTTTTAGAGCTTTATTGGGTGTTGCTTTGGTGTTTTTCTTGTTTACTTGATTCTTATTTATTCATTTTAACTTATTGTATTAAACACTTTTTTGTTTTTAGCTGCCAAATGATATGGTTAATGACAAGAAGGCTTTAAGAAATGTATCACAAGTACGCTTGATATCAGGTTATGCTCTTAGTAAATTCGGATGTCAAGAAGACAGAAGAAAACGGACGTGCAGCAGTTCAGAAAGGCCTTGTGTAGTAAAAAAGCAAAGATCAATGACAATCGCAGAGTGTCTAACAGAAATAGAGGTTTCGCCGAAAGAATGTTGTACGTCAAATTCATCAGTTAAACATACAAGCACTTCTGATACAAATCCAGGTAACTGTAATAAAGTCGTAGTGGTTTGAAGTTTTAAAGAATATAAATGTCTACTTCTTATCATAATCAATTACTTATTTGTTTTTCAGATATTAAATTGGAAAATGTGGCGGAAACTGCTGAATTTGTACATCCACAGAAAGCAAACAAAACTGTTCAAGCAATAATAACACCCAAATTCAGAAGTAAAGCTAATCAGACCAAACTGATATTATCAGATCAGGCATCACCTTTGAAGCCGACACTAAAAACAAGTTCCACATCCCAAATTGAAGCTGTGACCAACATAAAATCAGAGCCTTCAGTACCCGGCCTAGGCAAAATCACAAGGAATATATTGATTGAAGAAGAGCATTCTGATAGTCATATTTCTTTATTACCACCGTCTGAAGTAGCCAACATTCACTCAACATCAGTCAACTCACTTCAAATTAACTCATCTTCTGACTGCAGCGAATTAATTGCAGAAAATAAAAAGCAAGAAGATCTGCAGATAATGTTAAATACAGAAAAAAGTAATCGAAATCGTCAACGGTCATATATTGGTGTTCACAGGCGTAGCCAGAATTTGGCATCGGAGGGGGTTGAAGAAAATAAAACGACTAAAAGTACATAAAATATATACAATCGATCACGTCTGTGTTCCCAAATGAGGTAGGCAGAGCACTCGAAATATGACATAGACAAAACCACGCCACTTCTAGCATAATTTTTGGTTTAAAAACAATGGAAAAGATAGAATAGTTACAAGTTGCCACTATTTCCTTCGTCGCCTTTTACGACATCTACGAAAGAAATTGAGAGGTTTTACAAGAAAAATAACAATATCAAATGGACCTGGATGTCTCCTGACGGGAAAACTAAAAACGAGATCGTCTACATGCCACAAGTTATCCAGTAGCTTTCACAGATGTTTCAGTAATAAATAACTTAAACTTTAATACCTTTAACCTACCATCGATCGTATAGTAAGAGGACTTCTAATAACGGATCCAAAAAGGAAGCCATGGAGATAATATTATACTTCAAATTAAACAAAATGCCATACTGATAGCGAATTGATTACAAAAATTGTGCATACTCTTAAAGGAGACAATTCTCGAATTAACCAAGGAAAACACCGATACACTTACGGAATATGATAAATTAGTAAAACAACTCACCCAATCTCAAGACACCAATGCAAACATTGGAAACACCTTAAGTGACACTGCTATAAAACTTATAGAAGAAAATAAATCTTTGCTTTTAAAAAAGCACCCTAGAAAAGAGCATAGCAAAACTATAGTTGAACTTCGCAAGGAAATTAGAACGAACCATCTGGCAAGACAGAAAGAATAAGAAGAATACACATATTGGAAAAACACATTCAGAAAACAGGAGGAGTAAAGAAAGATTTAGAGGAACTGAGAGAAGTAAGCAGAGAATGGATGCCAAAACTTAATGAAAAAGATAAAACTTCCACAAATAAAAACATATTAGCGAAATAGCAACAGAATTCTTTCAATAGCACTGGATTTTTGAATTCATGTGCTCTGCCTACCCCTCTTGGGAATACAGGCGTCAGAATATGTATGTATGTACATATGTATTCTTTCAAACACTCTACTTAGATGCAGGAAATAATCAAAACCAACCAAGTCCAAAGGAAAGAAGCCAGTAATATTCTACACACAGTGGAGACACCATCTAAAATACTACCCAGCGAAGTAGAAAAAGCTATATTTAGCGAGAAAATGTAAAAAATTCCTGGCCCAGACAAAATTAACTAACAAAATCCTAAAAAACACTATCGAGGAACCAGTGGCGTAGCTAGCATGGGTGACACCCAAGGCGGATATTGTAGGTGTCACCCCCCCACCCCTAGAATTCGATAGAAACGGTTAAAATAAAAAATAATTATGATTCATGTTTATTTATCGACAGTGTGACCACATGATTTTTTTTTACCTTTTATAATTTTTCATTGACTACTAAAGTTCACAGCCGGGTGTCACCCCTGAGAGGGTGACACCCGGGGCGGGCTGCCCCCGCCGCTCACCCCTAGCTACGCCACTGCGGGGAACTGCTACCTATTCTTACAGTTGATTTTTGTTATCTTGGGAACAACGCATCGTTTAAGTAGTATACAAGCCTATTGTGACCTTGTGTCTAGTGTAAGGGCCATCGGCTTATTTCATGTTTATTTCTTGGCTTGTATGTTGGCTGTAATCTTTGGAAATTAGGTAACTTTTAGTGAAATAACGGATCTATGAGTGAGTCTCACAGTAGTTTTATGTTTAAATAAATAACTGGTCTAATTTATGGTAATAAATAACTTACTTACCTAAAATGTACAAACTTTCTCCAACTACATAGGTATACATGTTTTGTACATATTATGCCCTATTGGTCTATTGGTGTTATTTTTCCCCTTTTGATGTAATATAGGTAACTGATCCATGTGTTGCTAGCCCGGGGCCGGAGTGACGCGACCCGTAAGTGTGCGTGGCGTAGGGAATCATGCCTCGGTACCGCTCTGCTTTCAGAACATGATGGCATGAAAACCTGAGTCAACGTGTTGCTTCGGCCTTTGGATCAGTGATACATGTTTTTACTTTTTTTTATATGTATATTTTTTACTATTTTTGTTTAGTAACAATTTATTTTGATAAATTAAAAAAAAAAGACTTTCTGCCAAGTTTCTTGCGGCGCATTCTTCTTGGCAATGATGGTCTTTCCGAAGCGCTGGTAGACTCAGAAATGACGTGTGAAGTGCTCTTAGGAGCGTATTTGGATAAATAAAGTTATGATTGTTATGAATTTTTAATTTTTGAATTATTATTTACTAGCTGTGCCTGCGACTTCGTCCGCGTGGAATACCTAGTTATTTTGGGCATTACCTTTTTAGGATAGTTTCCACTTAGGGAAGATTATCCTAAGAGAATGTGAGTAGTAGTACTCAGAAGTATCAGAAGGTCTTGAATAAAACTCGTTGTTGTTGTAGAGAAGATGACGTCGTCAGTGATAGAATCGGAATAATTTTATTTACAAAAAACCTTATATTTATATACAAACTAACGTACCACAACTAGTCTAAACGAAAGAGATACAAAGATAAATAAACGGCTCTCGCTCTAACGGTGCGCGGGAGGGGACGCGAAAATGCGCGCGCAGCCCGCTCGCGACATCTGTAGTGGGCCGCTCTTGCGCAACGCTATAAATACGGGTCGCGCGTAATCCGCGATCTTTTCCGCGGGCGGCAGCCGAAGAGACAACACGTCGTACTATCTCCTGCTCCGGGCTACGTACAAGAGGCGGCGAGTCGGCGTAGAATAACTTCGCTTGTTGAAAGTTGAGATTGAAGAAAGAAGAAAATCAAACTGCTCTTCTCACTCACTCTGCACTCGTGTTTCACGACGTCAATCCACAAACTGTCCTTCTCAGGACACTCGACCTAACGGTCGCGTTTCTATGAAACGATGTCAATCTTCGTACCTAATTATTCTTGTACACCTACACCTTTTTTTCGCAATAAAAGGCAGCCCTTTCTAAGGGTTTAAAGATTGTCTGTGCCAAATTTCATCAAAATCGGTTGAGAGGTTTAAGCGGGAAAGCGTAACAGACAGAAATAGTTACTTTCGCATTTATAATATTAATAGGGATCTACACTTTTACGCTAATAATATTGTAAACAGGAAAGATTTGATTGTTTTTTTGTTTGTAGCATTGAATAGTCTCCGAAACTACTCGACTGATTTCAAAAAATATTTCACTGTTGAGAAGCTACACTATCTCCGGTGAACATAGGCTATATTAAATTTTGTAGATAGTTAAATATTAAAACTCCTATAAAGTAACCCAAAGTGTGAAAAAAAATACAAAAAAACATTACATCGCGTGCACTGCGAAAACTATGGATTATAGAACAAAATAATATACTACGATTTTACAGACCATATAATTATCTACAAAAAATATCACGATGATATACATATGCCTATTATAGTTACGTCACAATAAGTGTTTGTAAGTGCGTATTTTTTTTAAATTTTTATTTATGCATAACCGGGCGAACTATAGTCTGAGATCGAATTAGAGATCAAAAATGTGAACAAACAACTGTCAATATCAAAGCCTTTAAAGCCAATAAAAAACCTTTTTTGTTACTAATTGATAGAATTGATATAATTGTATTAATTTTTTAACTACTTTTAGTTTTTTGATTCATAACAATAAAGCAACGGCAACACGTTTGTTCACATTTTTGATCTCTAATTCGATCTCAGACTATACTAGTTTTGTGTTATAAAAACATAAATTAGTTATTGACATACGACAATGAATCTATAACAGTGCGATAGTATTCTTACGTCACGACCCTTTTTAGAGCCTTGTTAATTTACAATTTATTAATATATTTTAAAACAATCTAATTGACTTTTTGAACTCCGAAATTTTGACGAACATTATACACGGTGGTTTGAAATCAGGATATCTTGCAAAACACGGATAACTCACGTCTTAAATCGACTTCAACTTTCGTAGCCCTTCATCTAGGTGCCGCGGCAGCTACTGTTAAACGCGGACTGCGCGCCACCGCTCTGTTCGATTAAACGAGCCAAACTCTATTTATGATGTGAGTTATTAGTATTTTCAAGATCTCACGGTAGTTTCACGTTCAAAGTCGATGATCAGAAGTTGAAAAATAATAATCAGCAGCCCAAATTAGATTCAATTAGCTAGGTTAGGTGGCCTCTTAACTCACTGTTTAATTAAAAACAGTTAATGATTTTGATAAATCTAATGGTCACTGGCTACATGGTCACCCTGCATTGGCGGGGAATTTTAAGCCATAGACAATTTACGATTCATAACTTTTTATTTTGTCTTATGGAGCTGTCTTTTGATTTCTTGTTATACAAACTACCGAACAACAAATAAAAAAAGATTCCCTATTTATTGCAGGAACTAAAGGATTGCAAAAGCCAGATGACAGATCTCACGAACCAGTGGTATCAAGCGATCAGGATATCAAATGACCGGGAAACGGACGAAGAGGAAATTTTGCCGCAGAGCTTGTCGAATTCCCATAGCAGTCTCCAGCGAGGTGTTTGAAACGTTAAGTAAGGCGGATTTTTCAGAAAAAGTGTTGTCTACACAGAATCATGGGATACAAACATAGAGAGGTATGTCGGATTCGCATACATTGTGGTCTTGACTTAATAAAAAAAAAACAAATGACAAAAAATGCACCTTTTTGTGAAAATAACGAACTTGAGGACTACTCGGTGTGAAGCACAACTTATTAGCACTGGTTAAGTTAACATTTAGATCAATTTTATTAGTTCTTAGGTACCGAATTATTTTCACTTGTTTGTGATTCAACACTGGTTGTATGTTGATATGACTTAGTAGATGAAGTGTTTTGTATTGTGATATCGAGTCAGAGATTGTGATAGCTTAAATTGTTAATTTTATTATAAGTTTGACATTTCTAAGTATTCGCTTGTGTTGAGATGGATATATAACTAGTTAAATGTAGTCAGCGGCAAAAAATGTGGCTCTCGCATGTATGTAAAATCGTTGCTCTTCTCTAGTAGCCTAGGCCATTTTTTTTGCTGCTGAGTGTGTTTGTTTAACTGTAAGATTGGTATTTAAAGTTTTGGAATTATTTTGTACCTATAGTGATTATTTATCAGAGATGCTATGCTATGTATTAAGTGCTAAGATTTTCTTATATTCCTTTTTATTTTATTTTGTGAATATTTAGTGTTATTGTACTTAGTAGTTCAGGTAGTGGTTTACGGTGCTATGCTCTGTAAATCATTATTTTGAAACTTAGCAGCTAGTATTATTATTATTTTTAGTAGGAGTTAAATGTGTGATATAACTTATTCTTAAATTTAAATTTAATGTGTTTTAAACACATTCCTTAAATTCATTATATATTTATATAAATAAATTGTTAAGTTTTACGAAACACAAGTTCCTTTTAAAATATTTTATTATGCCTGTGACATGTTATTTATAGTTCGAAAGTAAACAAAGTAACTAAAGTTATGTAATTTATAGCCAGCTTAGCGTAAAGTGGCAATGGACAAGGACTAAATGGGTTTAGCTCAAACTAACTAGTTTATTATGGATTAGTTATTTTTTTATTTTGGTTACGTATTATAATCCTACGAAATAGGCTCAGGTATGCTTTAGGTGACAGGCTAGCAACCTGTCACTATTCTACCTCTTCCATCTTCGCAAAATTAAAACAATGCTAGAAGTGGCTGCAAATCGTGATATAGTCATAATCATGGTTTTGTCTATGTCACGTTTCGTGTGCTCTGTCTACCCCATTTGGGAACACAAGCGTGATTGTATGTTGTATGTATGTATTACAATCCTTAAAATTAGGTATTTTGTCCATAGCTATATTGGCATTAGCTAAATGAACTTTAAGGATTCTAGTTATGTAACCGTTATTTTGTACTATCTCACTGATGTCAGTATTTGGCTGTTTGTAAGATATTTATAGTTATTTTAAACATACATACTTGGTTTGTTTAAACACCTGTCACATCAAAATCAAATTAATGTTTATTGAATGTTGGTGCAATGTGCATCTTGTATGTTACCGGAAAAAAAAATTGTAAGTTTAAAAATTTCCTAGGAAATTTATGAACTTTCGTAAGATTCTGAAGTAGAGACAAAAAAATATTTTACGCCCATATTTTTGCTAAATTTAATCTAATCTAATCCAATCTAACCTAATATCATAATTTTACGAAAATGCGGGTGTAAATTAATACAATTTGTCTCTCGTTTAGAATTTATAAACTTACGAATCTTGTACATATAGTAAATGACATGTATAGTAAATACATATAAGAACAATTCACTGTCTTTTTGCTGAAATGTACTTTTATTTTAAAAGTACCTACTAGAAAATTCTTATAAAAATAACCTAAGTTATCATATGGAGTTCTTAAAGAGAATCCTAAAATATATATTTACATTTCCCATGTGATGTCGGGTTTAGAATACAACCTGCACACCTGAATAACACCTGCATTTCTTCCGTGGATAGTGGCTATAAGGCCCTGCGCAGACGACAGACTATTCGCGACGGACTTTTTAGTCTGTGAAAATAGAACCTATGGAATTATATGCAGTAAAGCAAACGACGCGCAAAAAGGCCGGCGCACATTGCATACAATCTACGCAGACTTTGTGCGCCGCAGACTCGATCGCGCAAAACAGTCTATCGTCTGCGCTGCCCCTAATACATGGGACAGCCACGGTTTTGTATATGTAATGTATCGTGAGCTCTGCCTACGCCATCTGGGAAAACAGGCTGGTGTATGCTATATATATTATACAGGGTGATGTATGTATGTATCCTTCATAGTTTTCAGATTCTGAAAAGATGAACTGTTGTGAAATTAATCTGTTAGGGAAATATTTTGTGGAAAAAGGCAGGATATCTAAAATAAAGTTTAAATATTGTCTGCTATTGTACAAATGTACTAAATAATAAAACTTTGAGTCAGTACTGTGTTAGTTTTATTACACAAAATAAACACTATTGAAATTTTCATTTTCAAGCACTATACAAGGCCTAGGTCAAAGCAAAACAAGTAGTAACACAAGCCATGTGTATTCAAACATTTAAAACACATCCAACACCTTTTAACTGAGAATGTAACTTATCACTCTTGAAATGAAATCGCTTGTATCTTGTTTACATTTGTGCTTGTAAAATTAATTCATTTGTAATGTCCACCTCTAATTAAGCATTTCGCAAAAAGTTTAAAACCAATTTGTATGCTTGTTATTCAGAATTATGCCTTGTATTGATGCCAATAGGACAAAATGTGTCCAATTTTTTTCATACATCCTATTCCTCTTTATTGTTACTATACAAAGTAAAAGTATGGAAAGTAACGAAATAATTATTTTTGATGCAAGTGCAGGAAATTAGTGTGATGACTGAAAATAGTATGGGTTTCAAACAAATTTGAGTTTTGGTTCTATGCATAAGATTGGAGTAAAGTAAAAGCAGGAGAAGTTTGAAAAACTTTACTCTGCAAGTCTGCATATGATTTGTAGCTATCAAAAGCCCAAGTTTTGAGCAACTTTATGAAAAAAAAAATTGTTCCACTTTTTGTATAAATTTTTGGGTATTCCTTTTTGCTTTTCTGGAAAGCATCATTGCAATGAATGAATCATTATAAAAGATTTTAAATACTGAGTAAGTTTATTCTACATGTTATTCTTCCTCATTTTCCAGGTTGATGTGGCTTCCAAATTTCCCATAGAGATGTGCTTTTAGTTCTCCCATTTGTGACTTGAGTTCCTCACATTTTGCTTCGAGTTCACTTATTTCAGCTTCCTTCTTAACTTTAGACTCTTCTAATGATTTCTGTAAACAGAACAGGATGATATATTAGATACAAGTTAAGTAGAAATATGGAAACAACAGTTTGTTCCAACTTCCCTCCTCATTTTAGCATTGGTATTAGGGACAACTTGTACGTGTACTATATTTTACTATAATGTAACCAATGGACTAAATAGTTTTTTTTAACAAACTAATCTAATGAATCCTCTTATCGGAAAAAAAAAACAATACAGTGAAGTTGTAGTAGGCATTATTAATAATTTACCTTTTTTGTTTATTTAGATACATACCATTGTGTCTTCTAGGCTCTGGTGTATGAAGACTTCTCCAATGAGGTAGGGAATTTTTTCGCTGTCGTCAGCCAGCGCTAACTCTTCAACGGCCTCTTCAAGATTCTTCATATCGTTTTGAATAACTTTTAACTCATCTTTGTAATCATCAACTTTAGCATTTAAACGAGCGAATCTGTTGATTTTTTGCTGATCTTCGAAGGAAATGTGTACATCAGAGTCCTAAAAATAAGGAAAAATATACAAATCAGAAACAGGTGCAGTGCACAGGAGTACGAAACAATTCAAATTTCAAGATGTGGAAAAGTAAGGCAGATATAATTTTAATCAGGACTAACCGGGCGGAAAGTTCCTTTTCCAGAATTTGCCATGTTTAGTTTTACTTGCTATCAAATACACTTTCCTCTCAACTCTGATTTAATTTAATTATTAATATAACCTCTTCCCTCGGTTCGAGCTTCGGAAACAAGAACTGTCACTGTCATGTCATTGTCATTGTAAAAAAAAATGTGAAGACAGAGGGCGCAATGTTCATACAGCCTATGTTTTACGTAAGACCAAAGGTACATTCTGAGGTTTTAAGAGATTGAAACGACAGTATGATAATATACGAGGGCTGCACTGAAAGTTTCGGGAAACTAATATTTAAATAACATTTTTTATCACGTATTATACCTTTTTACAATCGTCAAAGTTTCCTTATCTTAAAACACTGGCCACATAGAAAAAAAAAACAATGGTTCGGTTTCAATTGTTTTTTGAACTTGATGAGTCGCTGCCCAACATGGAATTGTCACGTGAAAATTTAAGAGCTATGATTTACTACGACTTTAAAAGTGGATTAACACAAAAATAATGTGGAGACCGGATGATTGCTGCTTTTAATAATGAAGTCCCTTCGATGACCACAATATACAGGTGGTTTTCGGAATTTCAACGTGGCCGTGTTTCCCTCATGGACAATGTGCGTCAAGGTCGACCAAAATCGGCAGTCACCCAAGAAAACATCAATGTTGTGCGTCAACTGATTACGGAAGACCGACATGTGACATATCGGGAAATTCAGGAGTCTCTGGGCATTGGAATGAGTCAAATACAAATTATTCTACAGCAAGAGTTAGGCGTGCAAAAATTGTTTTCCCGGTGGATACCTCATCAGTTGTTCGACGAACCGAAAACGACTTGTGTCGATTAGTGCCCCGAAACTTTAAATAAAATCAACAGAGGAAGCTCAAATGCAGTTTTTAGTATTGTATTGGATAATGAGTCATGGATATACGCCTATGAGGCTGAAACTAAAAACCAATTTCGAGTATGGGCCTATGAAGGCGAGATTAAGCCGACAAAAGTGGTTCGCTCTCGCAGCACGGCCAAAAAGATGGTGGCTAGTTTTGTCTCCAAATCGGGTCACGTGGCTACAATTCCTCTTGATGACCGTAGAACAGTCAATGCCGATTGGTATGCAACCATTTGTTTGCCGAGTGTGTTTGGTGAACTGAGAAAAAAAAACCTCAATCGTCGCATCATCCTTCACCATGAAAATGTCAGCTCCCATACGGCTCGGTTAACAAAGGACTATCTAGACGGTGAAAAATTCGAATTACTGAACCATCCTCCATACAGCCCTGACTTAAGCCCCAATGACTCTTTCACATTCCCCAAAATCAAAGATAAGTTACGTGGTAAGCAGTTTCAGGCGCCAGAAGATGCCGTGGAGGCGTACAAAACGGCCATTTTGTCGACCCCACCTTCAGCGTTCAATGAGTGCTTCAAAAACTGGTTTGAAGTTTTGAACGTATGTAAAAGTACATTTAATATAAGGGAGAATACTTTCAAAAGCAATAAAATTACTTTTGATAATTTTAACTGGATATTTTTTTCTATTCCCGAAACTTTCAGTTTGACCCTCGTAGAGATAAATAATTATTCCTCCGAGGTATGACACATTTCAATGTAGGTATAGGAACACACTTTTATCGAAAAATACATCGTTATCGAAAAATACATAGTATCCTACAATATAATAAGCTGGAAAATGGCTGGAAAAAAGATTGACTATTAAATCCACAGACTTATATGGAAATAGATATCACGAGTTCCTGCATTTGTATGAAAACCGAGCGTGTCACTTTCTTAACAGTAGGTATCGTCATATGAGCGCTTTAGTGATGGGAACTGACAGTCCGAGTGAAACCCATTCAAAGATGATGCCGCCTTATTCAAGTTATCCTGTCTCTAGGCAGTTAAACCTAATCTAAGTGGTGTGAAACTAAATTAAATCGCGTCAAAGGAGGAGCATTGCTCTCCCTTTTGGCTCCATTTTGGCACGTTAAGTACATACACTTGAGTCATCTATTTCGATATAAATCTGTGATTAAATCACACAGGCAATGTTTGCGAGTGACGGTTGCATGGACAATTGGATACCAAATGGATACCGAAACCCACACACACGCTGCTTTACCGGCGTAGGTAGCTTACGCTAACACTATCATAGGTACCTACTAGCAAATAATCGATAAAGTCGATGAAACTTATCAAATTTATTTCAAGCTTAACCATATTGTGGTATTTTCGATTTCGTACAAGGCGAAACAATCGATTCGTGTTAGACTTAAGAGGCTTGTAATCAACTTGTAATGCATGTGTAGTTTTACTACTCGACAACAGGTGGCGTTAGGGGTCGGTACACCAGCCCTCTTTTTGTGCCGGCCGGAGGTCGAGGTGGTATCGTAGATACCAAGATACCTATGCAGTCTGTGCGTCATGTGAATGAGACTTGCAAGGGCCAGTTGGATATAATTTGCTAGAGAAGTGTTGGCGAGCCTTAATCATCCGCCGCGATTCTCGAAAAGCGCGTGCTCTAATCCGATGCGGTTGACAGCATACGTATTAATGAGCCACGTGAGGGTGGCGTTCGATGCGTAGCCTGAATGTAGAAATTAGACACTGTTAGACACCAGGTATGTAGGTAGAACAACATGCTATAGTCATATAGTGGAGCTGAGATTGCGTCTTTGTAATGATGTAGGTCGAGGTCGTCGAGGATGTGACCATGTGGGATGTTTCAATATAGAGATCTATCTCCAGGCAGATTTAGATGTAGAAACTGTAACAGTTTATGACGTTTGTACTCGTAGTAGACATTATACTACTCGACGATTGATGGCGCTAGGAGTCGCTACTACACCTAACATTTTATTTTGTCAACGGCTGTATTTTGCTAATTCTTTTATTGTGAGGTGAGGTCGTACCTAGGTAATAACGACCATGCAGCACGTTTTCCCCGAATTAAAATACTACATATTTGGTCGATTCCCTCCCCGCTACATTGTCTAACGTAATAAAGGAGTGGTTCCTCATCGTCAGGTGAAGTGCTAGTTTAATGAAAGAATGTCAGCTTTCTGCCTACCTGTTAAAAAAAGTAATCAGTTAGGTAGGCTAAGTTTTGCATCGGCAGATATGAAAGTAAGCTTTAAAAACTCGAGTTCACTACATACACAAAGATGCGAAGTTAAACAGCACCTACTTCACAATTTCCAACATCTCAGGAAACTACCTCCTACCTAATTCTTTACCAGTCGGTTTAGCATGATAATGCACGAGTAGAGTTACGTGCGAAATAGACTATGACTGGTTCTGACTGACTAGAGACGTCAGAAAATGACAGTAGGTAAGTAATATTTCCCGCGCGCGAGACGACACCCGCGTGTTGCTGTACTGCCATGGGGGCACTGGGTAATGCCATGGGGGCGTCCATAAATTACGTGAGGTGTTTTTTCAATTTTCTGACCCTCCCTCCCCCCCTGGTGAGATGTCGTGAGATTTTATTCAACCCCCTCCCCCACCCCCCAAATCTCACGTGAGATTTTTCAAAATGTGGGTTTGTTACGTAAACGCGTAGGATTGTTATTGTAAAGAGAAAAAACATATTTATTTGAAAAGAAAAAATAAAGTGAATGACGTATAACTTAAAAAAAAAACTTAACTTCGTTCAGGTATACTTATGAAGTGTCAAATGTAAAGCACCATACACATCCTCACTTCGGTTTTTACGACCTTAGGCATCTGGATTAAGTGGACCAAAATAGTAATTTTTTGTTTGTTTCAAACATGAAAAAAATTGCGTGATTTTTGCCATGACCCCCCTCCCCACAACGTGAGATTAGATGAGATTTGACTCGACCCCCTCCCCCCCTAAAACACCTCAAGTAATTTATGGACGCCTCCCATTGGGTTAAAAAGTGTGCCCATGGCTGAAGCCATTGGAATGTAGGTAGGTACGTACTAGTTAGTTCTCATTAAGCAATTTAAAAATTCATGAAGTTTTTAAGTTGTCGCATTCATGTAATTGTAACAATACTATCACGTTTCCATCGTTTCCGGTCACGTTTCAATTATTTTTGCGATCAATGTTAAATCAGTTTCTGAATGTCACCATCATTATAATAGCATCTGGGTAAGTATTGATTTTAGATAATTTTAACCAGCGTCCGTGAAAGAATTCATCTGTCTAAGTTTGGGCAAGACTCCAATTGAGAGATCTCTCTCCAGGCAGATGTCTGAAGAGAAGTTATGCCTCGAGATAGAAACCCACAGAGAGAAAGTTGGAAGTTGTATTTATGCATCTGAATGTGTTAGCGGCATGTAGGATACCATTTTGATAGTAGAAATTCTGCTACTCGACTATAGGTGGCGCTAGTGCGGTACATTGGTTTACATATATTTTTTGGATTGTTAAAAAGTTCCATAATCAATTAGCACATTTATTATTTGAATATCACCAAAATGTAAGAACCAACTTGATCATTGTTATTGAGATATCGGTCGAAAAAGACGAAAATGGTTTTCGTTCGATATCTCGATAACGATGCATGTTACGCAAAAATGTTTTATACGTAAATTATAGAGCATAAAAAGAGCTGCGAAAAACTTCTAGACAGAATTATCGTATCTGGTCGGATAGCCGAGTTAGTGTCAAAACACCAATCTTAACCTTTTTTTCAAGATGGCGGACAACCCACATAGGAAATCTTGGTCGACAATTTCAAGTAAAGTTATTTACGCATTCCCTACGTCATATCAAAAATTCAGCTTTCTCGGTTCATTTGCTTTACTAAATGTATATAATTCTTGCACTACTATCCCATTTGCTAATAGGTACAGGTGTGATTTATGTCTGCATGTACACAACGCGCTCTCGCGCAACGTCGTGGTGTCAATATTAGCGGTCATAATAGGTATGTATCTAGGTAGTTAGAAAATCTGACAGCTCGACGAGTTTAGTGTGTTTGTTTATTTCATTAAAAAAAAAACGAGTCACCTATTAATGGTAAGTGAGCTAACACCAGAGGATTGCGGATGCTTTACCAGTCTAGATGGCTAAAACAGAATACCTTGAGCGTTCGTACACGTAACTTCATCAGATGTCTCGTCGTATCCTACGAATAGGGGCGTAATTACCATTAATGCCTTTTTCCTCTTCTTTGATAATCGAATTCTGTATTTTTTTCTGCATCTACTAGTCTTAAAAATATAATAAAGTCATTTCATTTCGAAAAGTTATTCAAGTTTTTCAGATGAGCCACAATTGCAATAGCTCTATTTCTTCCGTCGAATAACGCCACTATAGCCGTAAGAAGCTGTTTTCGCGGAGAAGTGAAGCG
Organism: Adoxophyes honmai; assembly: GCA_005406045.1. Lineage (NCBI taxonomy): Eukaryota > Metazoa > Arthropoda > Insecta > Lepidoptera > Tortricidae > Adoxophyes > Adoxophyes honmai. Next base: position 33,299 of record BHDV01065380.1, read on the forward strand.
CGGGGAGTCTGCGGGAGGGGAAACCGCCGGCCGCGTTCGCCATTACGCCCTTTTACACGCGGAGCGGACGGTGTCGTTATAACCTTTACGCCCCTTTTCCTTGGAGATAACGTGTTTACAACACCATTTTTTAAGGCATTAACTACTTTACGCCTTTTTTCGCCGTGAAAAAAAAAAGTTTTATTTTAAACTATCGTGGTAAAAATAATTAACTGACATATTTTACATAAATTACATAAAAAATAAAAAATATATTTAACCATAAAAATTGTAGGGTGTCAAGTATTCTTACTTTTTAATTTTAGATTACTAGGTTTTACGCTGATTTTTTTAAACAGTTTAAAGCGTCTCCTGTAAAATCAACTTTTTGTAGTTACGCCCCTTTTCGTAGGATACGACGGTCTATTCTCCATGCCGGAACACAACAGCGCAAGCACTGCTGGTTGGCGGCAGGATTAGCGACTTAGCGAGTAAGAAAGAATGACTTAACCAGAGCAACGCATTTAGTGAGAAAACGTCCAAACTGTACGATTGGTAAATATATTTTAAAGTATTGAGGAGAAACAGCGGCAGAGGGATCTCTCTAAGCACTACCTAAGTAAATAAATTGTTATGCCGAGGGACCAACGTCCAAATGCAGAGATTTGTATTGACGTAACCGCCGGAAAAAACATCGTTAGCGTGATGATTAGTAGTTACATTGTTCGATGGCTAGATGACGCTAGGAGTAAAGGCAATTATTTTGCTAACAGTTTTTAAACATTATCGTCATGCAAGGATCCTTTTTCTGAGATTACCGCTAAACGGTATTTTGTGCACAAATTTTTACACACACACTCATCCTCACGCCCCTATTCCCAAGAGGGGTAGGCAGAGCACATGAATTCGAAAATCCAGTGACACAAGTGCCACAGTGTCAAATTTTTACTCACAAACATTAATAAATATTTGTAAATACCTACTCAGTGTTTCCTCTTTATGACACACTTAATTATTTTAAGCACAAGCTGGTCCATGTAGGTAGCTATATGAAATAATGTTCGTTGATTAATAGTAAAAACGGGATTGATTTCATTTTATTTTTTAATGGCTCCGTTAAAATAATCAGCCTATTTTTTTTAGGAAATCGTCATAGTATGCCTTATTGCCCTTGTTACATATAAATGAAGAGTTGTATAATTTATTTATTTTTAACACTCTGTCTCTATAATTACCACCCATTTCATTTTTCATTGTGTTTTTGACAAAAAACTTTTTCTAGAGTTGGTACTCCTAGAAGAAGGGCTAAAGACTTAGTCCAAAGCATAATCCTTTTCGTTTATGTATGTACGCGAGTTTCTTTCCACTTAGCCAAGTAATATACATACATACAATCACGTCTATACTCCCAACAGGGTAAGCAGTGCACATAAAACGTTACATAGTCAAAATCATGTCTATTTCACGTTTCGTAGCCACTTTTAGCTTAATTTTAGGTTGAAACATTGATGAAAGAGGTATAATGAGTGATATTACCAGCCTGTCGCCTAAGTCATCCCTTAGTGGCATCTTACGATATATTTATTCTAAACCGGACAACTTCTGGCTAACACGTACTTGAATATGGTGGGATAACTTTGTCCAAAGATCAAATTTTCTTTAGTTTTTAGTTTCTTCTTCTTTAGTATTCCGTAGGAACCTTTGATACTTGATCACGAAATTGATACCGAATACAAGTTTTGCGGAACTTTCAAGCTGTGAAAAAATTAAACATCTAAGTACGCGAACAAAAGACAGCCGTTTATGATTGTAATGCATTTCCCCATAGCTAAATATTCGCTAACACATTCGATAATATAATGTTATTTCGACAGTTCCAAACTATGAAACGAGTATACAGTCCCAAAAACCTTCTGGCCATACCCCGTTGACTTAAAATCATGAAATTATGCATGAAGCAATATCATGTAGCACAAGTAAAAGAAAAAGTACCTAGCTACGAAAGTCATAGTACCTGTCTCACAAAAAAAAGAGATTACAAACTTATTTTTGCAGTTTGTTTCCTGGTTGATAGGTATATGCATAGGGACTACGGCTAACGTAACATATCTGATAATGTTGTATGGAACCGTTAGTCCGCGAGTCCGGCTCACACTTGGCCGGATTTTTCCGGTTCTAAAGATTCGCTAGAACTAGCGGAAGCCCTCGGAGTACGCTAGAGCCGCCCTGTTGGTAAGGCCGTGGCGCGCCAGCCCTCCTTGCCTCCTCCCAGCCGAGTGAGCGCGCGCCGGCCCCACCACGGCACTCCGAGCCGCGCCGAGACATTCACTCGTGCGCACTTCTATTTCGATCGTCAAACATCGCGCGCGCAACACGAGCAGTAAACTTTATTTGTGACCAGTATTAATTTGTGATGGAGAAAGAGCACCAGCCGGACTCGATGGCTACCATCACGATGAAACCGGAATACTCGCCGTCCGAGGTGTACAGCGCGTCGGAGCCGCCACCGGTATGATTTACCCGTTACTCGCTTTGAATAATGTTAGGCACGTAACGAACACGGATCTATTTACTGCCAGTCATTTTTTACTTGGACATAAAGACACGACAGTTTAACATTTAGAGTTAGAGATTCTTTCTTCAGTGTAGGATGAAGCAGGGTTTACGTTGGCTAACTTAGCCCGTAAAATGGTTTGATTGCGAGAAAGCGCCTTTCTCTCGTTGCGGTGCTGCGTTGACGTGTTGCTAGTTACTTGTTTGTAAACAAGGGTCTAGATCGCCCTTGACACCCACGCATTCTAACAACTAATTCCAAAACACCTTTATGCTCCAACTGTGGCGAAAAACCTTGCTTTAAGGTCCACGTTTGAAAGTGTGCAAAGAAAATTTGCAGTTTTAATTTAAAAATGTATGTATACGCATTAGAGCGTCTCTTATTTTATATCGAGGTTGAATTAAACACACGCATACACGTATCCACCTATTATGGCATCATAGTTTACACAACTAAGGGACTGTACCACATAATACTTACTGCAAATGGTTAAAGAAACATTGCGTAAAAATGTCACTTAATACGATACCTACTCGCAGAGCTCACTTACCTTCGCCAGATATTGCTATACACCTTAATGCAGTGACATAAGGTCCATCTAACTCCAAGGGTCTTGACTTAATGTATTTGTAGAGTCGACGTACCTTCTTTTAAGGTTCGTAGTTAACTCAGGGCTCGCTTTCAGCGAAAGGTAAAGGCACGCAGGGTCGAGCTAAGTCTATTTGTTAAGGCCCAGACAGCTTCACCTAAAATTCCACTTTTTCACTTGATATAAAAAGTCTGATTGACTGTATTGTTTCTCCTTAGATTTCTTGTTTAATGAACGTTCGATAGGTTAAATCCTTAATTCCTTATGATTTATGATTAAAAACAAAACCGAGCAATAGCCATACAATGAGTATAACCAAGATTTTCTTACTGGTAGTTTATTGTTTTTTAAGATATCTGTTAGGGTTTAGTGTGGCTTCATAATTTAAATAAATACAAAAGGCTTTGTGCCATAATGATAACAATTAGGTAAGAATGCTTATTGTCCTTAAGGAGTCATAACTTAGCGTACCTACCTTCATTATGTATCTAGTTATTTCTATACTGTTTGTGTCTAGCTGCGATAAAAACTAAACCTAAACAATTGTATGCAGATATGTAACTAGGTACGTAGTTAGCATAATTATTTTTAAAGTCGTTAACTTTTTTTCAACGAACTTAACTTGTGACAGTCTGACAGTGCATGGAGACAAAAGTAGATATATTTGGGGAATGGGCTACGGACACAAATGTGTAAACAATCACAGGACGACTTGTGATAGTGGCACGCAAATGCTCCTGACATCACGTAAATGAATTCTTAAGCATTCCTTTCCGAGAACTGCGTCGAGTATGAATGTGGGAAACGCATTGTTCTATTGTCCCTGGCCATCCATTAACAGGCCACTTATCACGCTCCTGCCTCTAGCCTCCTTATCTAGCCGTAATGTAACTGAAAGTTTGTTTTGAAAAATATTGCGGTGACGCGAAAAGTTTACACATGCCGCGTGCCGTGCCGTCGGACGGACGCAGGGAAAACTAGATCGGCATCAGTCGGAGCAGCAATTAATGTTTCGATTACGATTGAAAAAATTAAAATATGTAGGTGCCAATATCCTAATTATTGTCGACATAAGTAGGCCCCTTTATTATGTTGAGAAGTAGTCAAATAAAAAAATATAACCGGTTAGCCCCATTTCTTCTTGGGAAAGATGTAATATCATTTTGTCGTCGTCAAATATTATAAGACAGTTAAGCTTTGGGAGGACAGATACCTACTTAAGTAAAACGTGCTCAAGCTCCTATTGGTCGTATTAATGACAATGATAAAGCTGTAGGCGGTCGGATTCTTATGAATTTGTACATTACAAAGGTTTTGTTGGTGTTGGCACAGAGATCAATAAGCAATGAGATCGAATGGAGTGAAATCGTTATGGCCGGTCGACCGAACGTGTCGCAGAGCTGCGGCTGAGGTCTTGCGTCACGTCTGACTGGCCACCGGCCACAGGCCACCACTACAACAATGTCAACACTCAGTTCGATATTGCGATAGTTCTGGAACATTCCGTTATCTGTATATTTGGCATCTTGTAGACAGCCAGCCAGCCATAATTATTAACATATCTAACAAATGTTTTCCGCGTTTAGATTCAGAATGCCAAATTGGAGACACAAAAGCCGTCGTTCCAAACAGTTATTTCTCCTACATCGTGACAGTCATTATTAGAATGCGTTGCTTTTACGTCTCTGTAAATAAGTTAAATTCACTGTTTTCCGCAGATCTTTCAAATTGGTAGGAACATTTTATTTTGTGCTCGTGTAATGCGCATTTTCTGTTTTTTTATGAACTGGACGTGGTTTGTAAACATCATGTAATATTAATTCAGTGATGCGTACATGGAGCATTATGAATATCAATCAGGTCGTAGGTTCGGTAGCGACGCGGTTAGCACGAGTTTGGACAATGGGCCGGAGTCGGTTTCTCCGTCGCCGTGGGCATGCGTGTTAGTCACCGCGGTAGTCTCCTCGGGCTGTCTACATACATATAAATGTAGCCTATAGGTACGCATCGCACTAGAAAGCGCTTATAACATATAAGGCCGTTGTTATGAATAAGACATCGGCTCCATGTGGTATTAGATAAGCCGCTAGAGAAGTATGATTGCGATTCAAAAGAATTAAATAAGTATTCCACAATTAAATTCTGAAATAATGTTCGAGAAATATTTCAATTATTTTTCCATTTTCTAACACATTATTCACGCTTTTTTTATTTTATGTTAATACATGTAAGTAAGATAAGTAAGTACATGTACATATTCGTCAGTTGTCAGTTTGGTTATAAATATTTATTAACTGAACCGGAATTTGTCAAGGTAAATGTTTTGGATTTATCCTTATACTACAATACAACTAATAATAATAACCTCAGTTGGTTGTATTCTTGTTTGCATGAAATAGGCTTCGACACTAATGAACCGATAAAAAAAATGTTGGGAGGGTAGCTGCTCATGTAGGTACACTAGATGAAACAGAATTATGTACCCTATATGTACCTAAGAAAAAAAATGTTTCACACTAAGCTTGTCTAAATTGTATAAGTATTTTCAAGACGTCGTTAATGAGAGCTTTATTTTTTTATGTCATAATAGTAGGTATACGAGTATGAGTAATGTTTCTTTTACGTCCATTTTCCAGCGCAATACTTTTTTGCAATATTAATTAATTTTCGTTGAAGATATAATTTCACTTCTATGTTTGAATGGAGTATTTTGTTGTACCATATAAGAGGCAAACCTTTAATATAATACAAGTACCTATTAAGTAGATAAATAATATCGGCATCTATGGAAAAGTCCGTTGATTTAACTTGGTAATTTAATGAGTTTGAATATTATAGGATTATTTTTTGCGGTGTGACGTCGGTTTTGGACTAGCTCCATCTCTATCTCTCAATTTCTTCCGTGGATGTCGTAAGAGGCCACTAACAGCCTGTCCCAATATTTAAGCTATCTACAAAGCAGCTTACTACAAACTGTAAAATGATATAATGCATAGGCGTTATGTTATTTTTATATCTCTGATAATCTGAACCGGCTAAATATTAGGACGTGCCATTAGGAAAAATATTAATGTATATTTTAAGCGTCAGACTACCCAACCTGTCACTATTAACGTCGTAACTTAAATTTAAAAGTGATGAAATAGGTACAAATGCTAAGCGTCCACTTGTCGGTATCGTACGCATCGGACGTATCGCACGCAACGGATTGTAGTATTCTTTGTATAGAAACTCATACAAGTGCGTCCACCTGTCCGCATCGTACGCATCGCATTTCGCTATACATCTGATTGAATCCGATGCGTCCGATGCGTGCGATGCGGACCTGTGGACGCTTAGCTTTAGTTACCATTTTGTCCACGTAGTAGCGTCTCGTGTGCTCTGCCTACTTATATTTAGAGATACAGACGTGATGTATGTATGTATGTATGTAGGATTTTTCTGATATTTGTGTATGCTTAACTTTCATAAAAAGCCGTAACTCTAGTAGCTCACGGGTTTCAACGAAAATAAATACAAATAATTAAGGAAAAAAAACTATGTTCATACAAATGTCAATAGTACCTATCCGCCTATTACAGTCAGTAATTACCTACGATACGGAAATGCATTATCAGTTCCTTGCTTACAGTTACCTAGTTACTACGCAAGAGATGGTTGCATGTGAGCATAGCATACATTTTATGTAAGATGTGTTTTCATGTTTGGTAATTGTTGAACAACGGCAAATTTGTTCATGGTTGATTTATCAAAAACACTTAGTTTTATTCTTCGAGAAGCTTGTTTAACTCTAATAATTGTTAAAGAGCACGCGGCGTAGAGTTGCACTAAGGTAAACGTCCCTGCGCTCGACACTGACCCAATACTTGGCACTTGCAACCTTATGTCATAGTGAGACAGGTGACAGATGGATGTCACCTATTGGGCGCTGAGGCGTCGAGCATTGGTACTTTTACCTTACTCTGGTGTAGAGTTTATGAAGTCAGTTTGTAAAATGTAGAGTCAGAAGATGTAGAGTTTCCTGTGTTGTGTCACCTTTCCATTTCTACTGTGGAAGTCGTAAGCTGCGTTTAAGGAAAAAGACTTTAAAGCCTTTGGTGGCAGGCTAGCAACCTGTCATTATTAAATCTATTAAAACTGTTTTTAAACCTAAAATTAACGCCATAAGCGGTTGTAAAACGTGAAATATGTAGTCATGATTTTTTGTCTGTGTCATGTTTCTTTGAGCTCTGCTTATTCCATTTGAGAACACAGGCGTGATTGCATGTATGTATGTAGGGTTAGAAGCTTGGCTCTACTTAAAACTTGATACATTTGTTACAGTACGAGCCAAATAATAATATAGTCAATGAAAGTAAATATGTAATTAAAGCGTGCAGTATGGTATGATAAAAAGTGAAAAAAAAAATCTCACAACAGTAATATTAATAGTCTCTATGAATATGCTTTACGTAAATATCTTTTTGACAGTAGAGTTGGGACTTCATAAAAAATAAAGAAAGCAAGAAATAAGAAAGACATTTATTAACAGAAATTTTACAAAGATAAAACGTGATTGTTGAATTTGTCTAATTGCCTTATCGACTTAATGTTTAAGCAATACTAGGTATAAGGGTACTTTTTAGACTGGGATCTTAAAAATTAACATTTGACTTAATATTTAAGTATTGTATTTAAGTAATTTTTTTTTGGCAACTTGAACCAGAACTGAGTAGGTAATTATGATTTGTGAAACTGAATGACAGTTTCAGGATTACAACAAACTAATTAATTCTATACACACAAACACGCATAGGTACATCACGCCTGTACTAACTCCCAAATAAAGCCTAAGGTATAGCACATGAAGGCCTAAGAGTACCTACATAGAAAAATCTATAACAATTTCTCGTCTCGTTACCGCTTCTAGTATATTTTTTGGATTTTAAGATAAGAGGGATTATAGTGACAGGTCGCTACCCTGTCGGCTAAAATATACCTAAACTTGTAAAATATATCCTTAGTCTTAGTCGCCTCTTACCTTTTTAGACCAAAATTTCAATAGTAATTTTATAATACTTAATAAAAAATGAGATGGAGTGATTCCAGTAAACGGCATCGGTTTCGCACTAGTGGCTAAGCATTTTAGCAGAGCAAATTGCAAAGATTAAAATCGGCGTTTACACTCGCAAAAGATGTTGATGGATTTCTCGAATGCAATCATGGAAGCACTTTCACCGGCTCCCCCCGACCCCTGCTGAACGCAGGAGTTATGTAATGCTGCAGTTCTGTGAAACCGATTGGGAGTTGTTAGTAAACCGTCACTTCGTTAACTCTGCCTCGCTAAAGCAACGGCAACAGTTACTTCATGGCGCCTTAAGTGCGAATTGGTTCTTTTGTTAGGCAGACATGAGTTCACGCACTAGACATGCGAAGCTGACTCTCAAGAGTTTCTCGCATCATTTACATTATAATGTTCGTTCAAGTATTCCGTTGTAGAAACTTTACTATGTTTTTAAGTACCCGTTTGTGCAACTATGGGTTAGGCTTATACATAGATCAGCTTTATTACTTGAAAATTTGTAAGCTTTTGTGATTCTCACTCAGTCATATTTATCATTTAGACGGACTTCATCACGTTTTTGTATACAGTTTTATTTACCTCGACGTTTCAGCTGCGTTATAACCACCCGTAGTTACGAGTAGACACTCGAATCTCTACTAGGCTCACCAGTAGATAGTCTATCACGGCCACTGCATCAAAAAATACGGGATTAAGTCCCGCTAAATGATAAAATAACCTTTCAACAAAATGATATTGATTCCAACTAGTAGGTATAGTTCCATAGACGGACAATAGAATTATTTATTCAATCTGTTTTGAATAAAGAGCACCCTAGTAGGAGTCTAAACAGAATAACCGACAGAAATAAAAATATTTTATTGCTAGTTAACTCTGAGTAAATAATTTAGAAAAAATAATTGTTTGCTGAAGTAGTAATAATGTTTAATTTATTAACTTTAAGATTTTACTCATCTTAATAAATAACAACTCTGTGGACAGCTTGCCTTTGAAAAAGTTGCTCGACAAAAGCTACGGAAGAGCGACTGCTAACGTATTGCATTAGAAAGGCAGTTTTGTTGCAAAAGCGTAGTCAAATTAAATATCGCATGTCAATCGTAATCTGCATTCAGTACTGCGTAATGTTATTACAATCTTCACGGCGGCTAGAGAAGAAAGTAGATAGCGATTAATCTAGTTTGTTATTCGGAATTCTGCAAGCTATTCGGAGAACCGAAAACTGCCACTGTGACCAGGCAACGCCGAGGAACTAATTGGTTTTGTCAGTGCGTGTCTCCCACCCTAGATATAGTTACATCGTCACATCAGAAGCAGGCGGAAACTTTTGTAGTAAAATCGCTTAAAAATATTGTTTTTCACGGCTATTGTTAGGAATAACAAACGCTTAAGTTTGCAGTATTGTTCCTTATTATATTATTAAATTAGTTTTGAAAAACAAACACGCAACGACGTAATTAATTAAATTTGTTGTATGTTATCAATTACATTTATACTGAAACGAATAACTTTTCATTGAAAATACACTCTTTGTTTTGATTATAGGTATAATGCAATAGATATGTCTTTCGTTTTCGTATTTTTGTTTCGGATTTATTCAGTCTTTTTTTATACACTCCACTTTTATTTGTTTATTGTGTTGCAAAATCGGATCATTTCGAATTTAGTTCTATTGTCTGTTGGGATAGCCCCGTGTTAACTACATACATACATACATATTCTCACGCCTGTATTCCCATGAGGGGTAGGCAGAGCACATGAATTCAAAAATCCAGTGCCACGTTTAGCAAATTCAGGGTAACTAGATGGTTAAACGTGAAATTGCAGTGACAGGTTGCTAGCCCATCGCCCACAATACACTAACCCTTTCCCAGAGTCGACTCTTACGACACCCACGGGAGGAAAGGGGGAGGTGCTATTCTAACCCGGCACCACCCGTGTTAACTAAATTGAATTTAATTCATCTATCGTACCTCTGAAAGTCCGGCAAAGCGAGCTGGACACAAGCTGAGCTAATGGCGGATATACCTACTAAATACGAGGAGGAAACTAATATCTCATATTTCATATCAGAGTTCAAAGCATTATTGATTAGTCCAGTGTCAGTTCGTTTACAAACTCATAGACCCCTTTCAACATTTTATTGGGTTCCGTGGACCCCTGCTGCTTTATTTCTACCAAAATCCTAAATACGCGTATTTTCACTAATACCAGTGCGGACCCCCGTCGAGTCTATCATGGACCCCTGGGGGTCCATCTGGACCACTTTGAGATCACTGATTAGCACGTGGATACCCGGGGACAATATTATATCAACGACTATCATATTACAATTAGGTCCTATGCGAATGTCGTTCAGCGAGTGTAACAATAATATAGTAATTATGTTAAATGAACCTACGATAGCCATCGAGGCAAGGCAATGCAAAATACACGTAGGTATCAAAATAATAGCAACAGTAGAATTCACATTCATATACTTATGTTTTATTTGAGTAAAACGGAGAAGCGTAATGTCCATGAGTATTTTTTTATGAGGACTTTTCGTCATTCGTCAATCTGTGGGATTTTCACGGTAACACGCACGAGTCGACTCGCGCGCGGTATACACTACCTGTCATTTTCTTGTCTCTAGTCAAACAGTGACAGGTATAGTTTTCTTGTGTGTGAATTGCGTCTCGCCGTGACAAGCCGTCTGGTAAAAGTGTAACGCTATAAAAAATCATATTTATACTAATTCAGAGGGTAGGTTAAGAGGTTAAACAATACACAACACAAAGACTTGTATTGACAAGTTTAAAAAATAAGTTGATTTAGGGCTGATAGCCTTTGTGGCGCGTTACCATTCTAGCTGAAATTAATATTCTGTGGGCTGTCAGGAGTCGCAAAGTAGTTGAAAGGCAATCAGATACGTCTGTAAAGTTGTAATAAAATATAAAAAACCTATACTTTATTACTTTCAAATAAACTTCGCTTTGTACCTACATACTTTGACTTACTATTGCTCTATCTCCAGATAGGATTTGAAGGACTTAAATAATTAAATCAATTATTCGTAGGAAAAAAGCGGGTAAGAGTGACTTAATGCTAGACAAAATCTTGCTCTCATTTGGTTATATTCTCTAAGTCTAAATTGAAAACCTATTATCTTTTTTTATTCTTTATTAGCCTGTTAATGTATCCCACTGCTGGGCAAAGGCCTCTCTTTTTGACCTCCACAACTCTCGGTCTGTGATATCAGGGCAGTACTCCGCGTACGAATCCAAGTCCCGCCATCTTCTCGGCCTGCCTCGAAGTCGCTGATGCGAAGTAGCTGTGTGCGGTGCGCCCACCTCTGTGTTCTCTTACGAGGCAAAATTTTAATATACTTTTCGTTATTCAGGCATACCGGCAGCGGTCGTCCAACTCGGTGCAGATCGCTCGAATTGCTGCGCTGACGGTGGTGGCTGCGTCCTTCATCCTCGGGTCATTCATCCTGGCCTCGAGCTGGATCGCCGCGCGCTCGTCCTGCCACCAGCTGGAGCAGCTGGACGCTATGCTGGACAAAGAGCTGGCGCTGGAAGGCCGAGCGTACGGCAACGATGGACTTATTGCGGTAAGTGTCACAACTCTTGGAATTGTTGTCATTATTTTCTTTCAGGCCTGTGTTTCCTGATTACAAGATAATTAGTTTTTTTTAACAAGCACAGACAGGTAAAAACAGTAAATATTGAGCGGCCAATTTATTAATATCCTTTTTTCCACACCCATAGCGCAATTTCCCTATCATACTTTCAGAAGCAAAAAGTAAATGATGTAAATTAAAAAAACCTATTTCTGTAGTAGCGTCATAATACATATTTACATTAGAAATCGATAAAATAATATTGAAATTTTGAACATCATAGAAACAAGATGACGGAAAGAAGAAAGCAAAATATTTCAAATTTGAAACATGCGGTTGGTGCGGGTGTGGTGCGGGTGGAGGTGCGTGTTTGTGAGGCCGATGCGCTATTGTTTGTGGAACTAATTTTTGCCGTCATTTTAGCCGCTTGTTGTATTTATACGTCATATCAATATTTTTCAATGTATGTATGTACGAGTATGTATGTTATTTCAATTGTACATAAGTAGACATCAAAACACTCGTACTTTTTTATTTACTCGGGCAAATTCATGACATTAGGCACAATTCATAAACCAAATTCAAGTAATTGGTATGGTTAAAATTGCCTCAACACGGTTTCTATAGTTAATTTGTGATTTCAATAATAAAGCAGGCCTACCACGCCCTTAGTAAGGATAGCGAGAACTGAAGTAGTTAAGTTGCATACATATCTTATTAAAAACGAATACGTATGTAAGTATCATAAAACTTAAAAGGGTTTCTCTGTTTCGGATTACATACGGAATTCTATAAATCTGCAATTACTTCGAAGGACTATGAGTCCGGTTTCTCAAGTCACTGCGGTGGCCGCATAAGAAATATTAAATAGCGTGACTAATTCATGCATCTCAACTACATTGTTTGTATTCAGAGGTAGGATGTGACTGGCGAATACTGAGCCTTATGTCGCTTAGTCGTCAGCCTTGAAAGTCGCCGCTTACGAGCTTTTTTAGGACGCCTCCATACTGCATCTAGATCGCTCGCGGAGTTGAATTGTTCGTCTCTTTGATCGCGAAACGAAGCTTGTTATCTTTATGAGTGAATTATTTACTTTTTGCGCCAGTAATGTTATGTTTGCTCGAGTGATTATGTAATAGTTGCGATTCTTGTCACAGTAGGAAGATGGGTATACATTAAACAAGTACTTACCTCATGATTGCGCTCACACGGAGATGGCCGGGCCGAACGAACGACGACACGACTGGTTCACCTTGACGCTCTCGTGCAAGTTACGCAAAGACGCGATTCCAAACAAAGTTTTTTGATTTCACTGCCTACACTGATGGTGCAGGACGCTAAGAGCATAATTATTCCAATTAGCTGAAATGGATTTTGCATGAATAACAGTCTCATTGTTTATGTTAACTCATTTGCACAGAACCGAGCGTACGTAGGTTCTATTAGTAATTCTCTGCTAGAAGTGTTGGTTTGTGGTAGGCTTGATATAAATGTAATGTAGGGTTGTGTAATGAATGTTAACATCTGACACCGTGGTTAATGACGGAGGAAATCAAAGCTTTTAAAGAATTAGATTGCAGTCGAACGTGTTGCGCGGCTTACTCGTGAGAATCGCCTCAGACAAAAGATTGTCGCGGTTAAGGGTTTCTTACGAAACTAAAAGCCGGTTGAACATTAGGCCGGTAACACTACTTTCATTTTCTATACTCTAAACGAAATATTTAAGTTATATATTAAAATAATGATATTAATTATTAGATACTTACGCACGGCTGTTTATCGAGGTACAATACGTTGGTATGAAAAGTTATTAAATTACAGTCTCTGAAATTGCATCATAAGTACCGGGTGCAGAGAAATGAAGTCAGCTAAAGGTCATGCCAGCTCTAATGAGGCTTATAGGATTAATGGTTATGGCTATAAGTCACTGTGTGTCTAACTTCGTGTCGCGACATTGGAGTGAAAGCTGCGGCCGGCTGGCCGTTGAACCCACTCGCAAATTGTGGATGCATCTTCGACACAAAGAATTACATGTGTATGCGCATTCAAATATGGCATTTAGTGCTTGTAACGCGGCATTGTGAAAGTGTAATTATTTATACTGAATATTCGGACAATTAGCATGAAAGCTGTCTGTACTTCAAGAGCAAATGTATTTTCTCGTAAGTGTGAGTCGTTAATATACTTACCTACCACTATCATGTATTAGCAAGTTAATCTATAATTTTAAATCTTGTATACCTACGGAGGATTCATTAAATAGGTAGACATTACCGTAGTAATATTAGGTTTCAGCAAAAAAATCGTGTACTTTTTGAAATAAGATATATGTAATGAGATGCAGATAGCTGTCACGGTTTTCCTTGTAGTGTTTTTCCTCGCTGTAAATAGAATAAGTTGGTAAGGCTGCGCAGGTTTCGGTGGAAATTTCCAGGCAAACATTTACATTGTTTTCGTCACCTAGAGAAATACATAGAGATGTGCATTCACGGGATGTCACAACTCTTGGAATTGTTGTCATTGTTTTCTTTCAGGCATCTGTTCCCTGATTACAAGATAATTAGTTTTTTCTAACAAGCACAGACAGAGCTCATTCACGGCTTTGTGAGCGGTGTTAAACACTTAACAGTCCCGCATTATGCTCACAATGTGTCTTTCTCGTTACAGTTATCCGTGCATAGATTAATATTGTTTTCATATTTTAAAAAGACTGGCCATACTTTCTTTTCCTCTTGTATTGTTTGTAAGTTGTTTGCGGCGATGTAATCGTTCACACTTATTGTCATTCTAAGTGGCTGGCTAACTCGAGAGCGCTCGTTACGCTGCTGGTTTTCGTGCATTTTGGCAGCAAGTGTACAAGTTTTTTTGTACATTTGGATCAATATAAACATCAAATTAATAATGTATTCAAGCAAAAATTTTTATCTACAGTTTTAATAATGTTGTTGTTGACCATATGTATTACATAAATACATACATGCCAGTATTCCCAAATGGGGTAGGCTGAGTACACAAAAAGGTACATAGACAAAACCATGACTATTTCACGTTTTGTGGTCACTTATAGCATATTCTTACCCCGTTTTCTTAGTCGCCTATACGACACCCACCGAAGAAATGGAGACGTGTTATTCGAAACCTGACACCACACGGAAAACATCAAACATAGCGTTAAGTCCATTATCTAATAAATTTCAATTTAGACCAGGTACAAAAAGTATAAATGATGAAAAACTAGTTCAAAAATGATAAACAATTTTTATCATAACTATTAATTTCAATACTTCACGCAGGTATTCTGAAAGAGGTACTTTTATCTAGGTATCCAATGGAAGCTGTAACTATAAATCTTAATACCAATACGCGTCATTTTGCTTTTTTATGCCCGTTGCGATTACTGAAATAAAAGTCTATCAGTAAAGATTTATGTAGACTGTTCAAAATGCAAGGAATTCTAAAGAAACATCCAATAGCGATAGTGTTCAGTCTTACGTAAGCATTTTTTTATTAAATACGCACTTAACTCATAATATTTTTCAGTCATTAATGTTGGAACGAAAACATTGGAAAAGCGTTAAGTCCTTGATTCGACCGCCATGACTGATGCATTTAAAATTATCACGTAGCTGGTTGAGTAGCACAAGGTAACTTTTCGGTTGGTTAGAACGTCGCGAATGAGATAATGAAAAATGAGCGCGGGTCGCTGAGGAGGATGCGTTCCTAATTACGAGGTCAACACTGAAAGACGCCAGTTGTTCTCAAAATTAGACGCTTAGCTTAGATTGCTGTTGAAATTCCATCTTTATAAACTCCTAACTTACCTGAGAATGTCGGGATAAAATAACACCTCTCCATTCCTTCCATGGATGTCGAAAGAGGCGACTAAGGAAATACCTAGGTTTAGGTAAGTTTTAGGCGACAGGCTAGCAATCTGCCACTATTATACCTCTTCCATCTGTTCTTAAACCTAAAATAATGCTAGAACAGATAGAAGTGGCTGCGATGCGTGAAATAATCATGGTTTTGTCTATGTCGTGTTTCGTGTGCTCTGCCTAACCCATTTGGGAACACAGACGTGATTGTATGTTGTTATTTATATCCATATTTTTAAACTACCAAATAAAGTTAATATACTGTACTTCACCGTGTCTATTGTATCGTTTCATTTTGTTGGTGTCAATAATTAAATTTCCTCTCTGACTCTCAGAGGTCGGCTGTAAGAGATCCCTTAAGGGATAAGTTCGCCTTTGTACTTCGCCATTGCATTTGTATATATTTCGTGTCGTTCCTTTTGTTCAATAAAGTGTTTATTTACTTACTAATAAAATTGGAAGATGTATTGGTGATCAAGGTTGAGTTAGTTAGTGTATATCAAATGATGGACATGTAAAAAAATGATAAAAACTACAAAACAGAATGTCACGTCATGATATTATTAGCATGTATGTAGGCAGGATTGCGAGCGGAAACGGACGATTTTCCGCGCTCGCGCACCACAATGATCTTCGGCCACATCCGTCCACAGCAGCCCATCGCGATCGCGGTGCAGTCATCTAGCTAATTAATAGTCGCCCAGATACTGCGCGCGCGCTGGTCAAGCGCTGTACAAGAATTACATGATCACGGATGAACCAAATTACCTAAAATCCGCGTTGTCATTGTTAGCAACCGTAGCCTGGTATTAATTATACCTACCTTGAATGTTTTGTACTTCATACGTGCTTACCTTGTTTTTTTGGTGGTGGAGTATGTGCGTATATGTATAACTATTGCATATAAAACACTATAATAAGACATTAGACACAGATTAGACAATATCAACTGTAGAATATGAGATCTAGTTGATGATATAAACTCGTCCCCAATATGTCAAATTTAGTTAATGATATACATACATACATATTCTCACGCCTGTATTCCCACGAGGGGTAGGCAGAGCAAACGAATTCAAAAATCCAGTGCTACGCTTAGCAATTTCAGGGTAACCAGATAGTCAAACGTGATGTTGCAGTGACAGGTTGCTAGCCCATGATATAAAGACGAATATATCTCTAATTTGTAGCATAGTGTTTTATTATTTACAATCTAAGAGGTGGACAAGCGATAAGTGATATGTTGCGTATATTAGTATACCCAAAGATCAAGTGTGAATAGGCAATCTAAACATTTTGATAATTGAGTTGTGTTCAGAAAGTTTATGATCTGAGTAGGTAATTAAGTAAAAAACCTTTACGAGTTTACAATGACCTTAGTCGCTAGAGACGGCGTTAACTAAATGTATTTGTATGAAATTTTTATTTTGTAGAAGTCATCGCTAGCAGCACTCTATACAAATTGCTTAGGCTGAGTTTTTTGTAAATTCGGGGGAAGGCCAGCTTTACATTATACTAACCTGCAAGTTTTAATGAAATATAGCTAAGCCTCTACTTACGTATTTCGCAGGTGTATGACCTGAAAAAAAAAAAAAA
>BHDV01065380.1:50565-75059 GCA_005406045.1 Adoxophyes honmai
AAAAAAAAAAAAATAAGGTGTATGACCTGCCCAACGATAGGTACTGTTAGAGAATTTACGAGTACTTATTAGTTAAATGTTATCTACCTAAAAATCTATAAGTACTACTGATATTATAAAGCTGAAGAGTTTGTTTGTTTCAACGCGCTAATCTCAGGAACTACTGGTTCGAATTGAAAAAATATTTTTGTGTTGAATCATTTATCGAGGAAGGCTTTAACCTATATGACATCACGCTGCGACCAATAGGACCGAAAAAACATTGGAAAATGTAGAAAAAACGGGGAAAATTAGTCTCTATTCTACGCGGACGGTGTCGCGGGCACAGCTAGTAATAAATAAAGAGTAAGTAAGGAAAGTAGGTAATTGCAATTCAATAAAATTTGGTTTAAGAAAAAAAAAACAAACAGTCAAACTTATCAATACTGGTTATCCCTAAATTCAGACACGTCAGAATGTGAAATTTGGAAAAGGTCGTTATAATTATGAAAGTTTTCTGTTTGATCATTCCCGTCATCGCCGCGCCGGCTCCTTCGGCCACACTTCCTCGCCGCAAACTTTGCAGCGCCTACCTTTGAATACTCCTGGATTGGCGTCATCTTGTAAGTTTCTAAATTGCGGTTGGTTTTTAACGCCGTAATTAATAAGGTTTAGTCTGGGCTCTCATTTTGATTCGGTTTGATTAACTTTAGACAGTCGATCTGATTGGATTGTGGTTATATCGATATTTATGTATTTATCTCATCATCGATTATTTAACATAAATTTACGCTAAAAATTAAGCTATTTAAAAGTGGCTACGTGCCGTTTCACGTGTTCTGTTTATCCATTTTCCTTTTTAGGATTGCATGCAAGATCAATAACGAGAAGACTTCCTTCTAAGCGTCCCCAGTTACTTTACAAGAAACAAATTTGTAGTTGTAGCTATTTGTACAAACAGCTGAATGTCTTTACTAATATTAAATAATTATTTTTTGAAAAATTG
This sequence comes from Adoxophyes honmai, assembly GCA_005406045.1. NCBI lineage: Eukaryota > Metazoa > Arthropoda > Insecta > Lepidoptera > Tortricidae > Adoxophyes > Adoxophyes honmai. Next base: position 51,551 of record BHDV01065380.1, read on the forward strand.
TGTACTTAATAATTTGTTAGAAAAGGTCAAAAAGGACTTACGTTATAAACTTATGAATATAATTGCTTTTAAAAGTATGTTACATTACTTTTATGTCATGTTGTACTTGTTTGTTGTGCTATGCTGTTATTTTTTGTTAGGGAGGCTTCCCTTTAAAATACTGGATACTGGTAATACAAACCTACTCAAATTAACATTTGGTATTATAAGTGTTTCAGTTTATGGTGTGATTCGGAAAATGCATATGACTTTACGTATAACTTTCTATTTAACAATAAAACATGCTAACCACAGTTACGTATTGTCAGTAGTTACTTACTCGCTGGCACTTTGTGCATAAAAATGATTCGCTGTAAGTGCATAACATCTATACCTTCACATATGAGCCGAGAAACCACGTTGTAGATGGTATCTTCAAAGTTTCTCTGTGCAAGAGGTGCAATTTCCTCGTTATCACGCAACATTCGAGGCAGACGGCAGCAGCTAAACGCCATAAATGTTTCGCAAATCCAGTAAAAGTGTTGTGGGCGTAGTGCACAATGCGACAATAGTGCTGCCGACGTAATCGCCGTTTTCTATCGGATTGGCTGCGGTGTCGCGCTCGGCTGCGCCCTCCACAGCGCTCCTCACTTTTCCACTCTGCTCACTCCTCGAACAGAAAGTAAAGGACATTTTTCACATGATTGATAAACACGACACGCAATCAACGATTTGCGCGTGCAGGTATTTTACCATCGACAATGGGATCTTTTGTTTCTCCGAATTCCCACCACGTGACGACAATATGCAGTTTTGCACGTAAACGCTAACAAACCATCATAATATTTGTAATCAATCATGGCAGCGAGGCCAGGTGACCTTGCACTTTTCCGATGAATGTTTTTTTAAACGCTTTGCATGATTGCGTAGTCGACTCTAGCCATTACCCAGTGAGAACACCGCAATTGTCATGAACAATGACGAAGCTCTATGTAGGTAGATATTTGCCTGCGCATAGGTACTAGCCAGCCTGCGTACACTAAACTTATGTACTTATCTACCTACGAGCTATCTTACAAAGGCATCCGCCATCTTGTGTCGAGCGTTTTGATGTTTATTGCGCCAAAGTGAACGGGGCCTGTGGTCAATGTTTTTGCTTTGTCGCGGTAATAACATTGGCTTTTGTAAAGATCTCCGTTCGCTGTGGGAAGTTCGACTTACGTATTAGATGTTTGGTTACATTTATGTAATTTTGCTGCCTTGAAATGGTACAAGCATTATAAAAGTTACTTATTTAATTTTCAAGTCGAAATTAAAACGATATTCTTATTACACATCTTTTTTTAGTAAAAAAGTAGGTAACTAACTATGATGAATGCTGCTTACTTACGTACTTATGTCAATCATATGTTACATGTTAAATAAATAGATATAGGTATTCATTAGGGCGAATTACTGAATACTTACTGGGGTCTGATTTCAATCACTGAATTTAATCTGTGCTACACCTAAAAGCTAAACACTTAAACGGTAGAGACATCTTATGAACATTTCGTGTTTTGTACCTACCACATGTGAAGTTGAAATATGTGCGAGTTAACTTCGCGTTTTTTTTTTCTATCAAGAAGAACTTATTAGCAAATCACCAAGTAAACTACTTAGTGCGAAACATTAAGGAAGAGATAGGTGTTCCAGGTCACCCACCAAACGCCATTTTTGAGATACTTCGTATTTAAATTTGTAAGTTTAAAAAAAATATGCATCAACTGTCAGTTTCAATTTACGCAATAAGCATTTTTTTCTTTTATTATTATTGTGATATCTATAAATAATCTTGAATCAGATGCACAAAACAACAAAAACTGAACTAAGTATAGTTTTTGTTTTGAATTATATTTTGTCTTTTCTGCTCAAATTTCTACAAATCTTAGACCACCCTGGTGAAAAAAAAACGAGACCATAAGTTAGTCAATAAGCTTAAAAACATACCTACCTACGTGTATAATATGCAATAAAAAATGTTAACATAATGTTACATAATTTTATCATATTTAAAATTAGGTAAAAACTATTATTTCGCTATTTTGAAAGTGGACCGTGTGAATGTAGATTGCAAACCATAAAATATAATGCCACTTTATTAAATAAAGATGCTGGCCATAAACTTTATGAATGATTCCAAATAGGAGTTCTAAATTTAAAAGTGATTCTCCCGATCTTTTGTTTATTTTCGCGTTTGAACACAATGTTGTTATAATTTCATGTGTACGTTGGTGAAAGTTTCGATAAAAACAAAGAAGTGTGTATCCATATTTTTCATTATTTTTAGGTATGCCTACTCAATCCCTTAATATTTTGAGGTATGTAAAACAAAATAATGATAATAAAACTAAGATAAACAGGCTACCTTTAGATATTTTTGCAGTGCTTAGTACATTGACGTTGACGCCATGAAGTATTTTTATTGTATCTCAAATCTTTCATGAATTTTGGAATTGGGAAATATTTCATTATATATGTACTAACTTATATGTATAACTGTCCAGTATTACCTAGAGTTAGATGTGCTATAAATATACCTACCTTAAATTAGTTTATTTACATTGTTTATTCATAACAATTATCAATTTTACCCGTTTTCTGCAATCATATCATTTTATACAGGTAGGTACCTATGCATTGGGTAAGTTCGAAGACAGACTCCACCACTCTCACCATCATCATCTCATATTAGGCAGTTAAGTCGGCGGAATGGAATCAACATTGTATTGACTGTCGCAAGAAAACCTTATCAGAATTATCTTGGATCGGTACAAATATACAAATATGCGCTAGAATGTGACTTCATGAACGTTACCTTTTGTTTCAGGACGAGCCGTTGCCAGTGGCGAACGCGCACGCGCTGCACGGGGTGCCGCCGCCGGCCGCGGCAGCCGAGGCGCCCGCGCAGGCGCCGCCCGCGCCCGCCAGCCAGACCAAGGACGACGCGCTCAACCGCGCCGAGTCCAAAGTTGATGAGAACAAACTGCAGGTACAATATGACAATATACAAACATATAAAATATCCATTTAATAAATTCAACTGCAGCGTCTGGAGAGCATCTTATACTAGTAGGGCTCCCACTGAAAACTGGAACTAGGCTCCGCCTAATAGGCGGTGTTTTGTAAGTTTTCAAATGAATTACGACGAGGAACTCATGTTTTGTGTAACTGTTTTTTTGCAATAAAGAGATATATACAAAACATTACAATAAAATACATACAGTCAGCGTCTGATACATGTATACACTTTAGTACCTTTTCTAATTAACCTCATATTTGAACTCTCGCATGAAATTGTCACTGCGATCACAGTGACAAAGTACCAAAGTGTAACCATGTATCAGACGCTGACTGTACATACCTACTCCTGTGTTCTCAAATGAAGTAGAGCTTAAAATGAATGGAAGAGTTTGACAGGTTGCTAGCCCATCGCCTAAAGTTTACCTAAACCCATTTCCTTAGTTATCTCTTACGAAATCCTCGCAAGGAATGAAGATGTTGATGTTGGTTATTCTAACGCGACACCACGGCAGAACAGAATGGAATCTTTCTTTTGTAAATGTAACTGAATTGCATTTAATTATTTTCTCCACCATTTTGCCGTTTGCTTGTTTATAATTCATTAGTAAAGACTTCCGCAGGTAAAACTTGACTCATAACTCAAATTATAGCCTGCAGTTTTATAAAACGCACTGCTGAAAGTATTATGAATGTTTATTGTAGAGTTCTACAGTGAAACTGTTAACTTGCAAAGTATAGGCATAATAAACGTTATAAAAGTGAAGTTAGGAAAACAAACATATGAAAGTATGCAATGTTTAAAATACGAATCTAACACGGTGGCGCGAAACATGCCTACATGTTTGACTTCGGTGGCTAAGCTTTCCAGATATTTATAATTACAGGTATGTAAGTAAGTGTAAAGTACTAAGTCGGTCGGTAGAGCCAGATATACAGGGTGCTTCGGGAGGAAACCGCATAACTTTACCACCGTGTTCCTGACCATATTCAGAAACTATAATGTCAAATAATGTAAGCTGAATTCGGCTTAGTTTGCCAGTAATTAACGTTTGCAAACGGATCTTTTCACTGTATTTTACTTGAAAATTATTTATTTTTGACAAGAAATGTCTTTGTGACTCTGCCAGCGCGTTTGTGCGTTGCCAGCTCATCCTAAAACATTGTGTTACTGGTGAACCAATATCAATTTATTGAGTTTGTATGAAAAGTAAAAAAAAAAAGTCATATTTCGACCTATGTTCGTATAACATTTTTTAATTGTTATGACCTCAGCTATACGCTGGTGAAGTTATGCGGTTTCCTCGTGAAGCACCCTGTATAATCATCTCACTCATCTGACGTGACGTGTCATTATTCGTCGGAACGAAATCAGTTTCGAATGTTTTTTACGGTTAGGATTAAAATTATGTTTATTATCTTTCGCGCTGTTTATTGGGTGGCTGATAGAGAATGCTCATCGAATCGCGGGTCATAGAGTATCAAAGGGTGCTCGTCTCGTTTAAGTAGTGTAGGTATAACCTGAAAATCTTAAAAATGAAACTGAGGTTGACTGCGAGGCGTGAAAAAGTTTTGGTTTTGTCTTAGTAAAATTTAGTGTGCTCTACCTATGGCTATCCCATTTGTATGTCTGTATGTATAGCGAGATTAATAAATATATGGTTTCAAATAAGTAAATATAATTATGAAAATATGCACGTGTATGTTACAAATACTCCTACTCGGATGGCTGAGCTCCAGTATAGAAATATCAATCCACTTTGGTGCGCAATTTACTACGCTCGCTACAGTGGCAATTTTATCAATTTTACCATACTTACATAACTATTGAACATACATACAAGTATAATAATTTGGAATTCTGGTGGCTGTACTTTTACGAAACTATGTAGGTACCTAGGTAAATTTATTTATAACTAGCTTTAAGCCCGCGGCTTCGCCCGCGTGGAATTCGGTTATATTGCGGTATAAAGTGAACATTCCCTCGGGAACATCAATTTTTCCGGGATAAAAAGTACCTTATTATTTAATCCGGACTTCTAACTTTACGTCCGCAAAATTTCAAAGCAATCGGTTCAGTAGTTACGGCGTGAAAGCGGAACAAACAAACAAACAAACTTTTTTAATATTAGTAAGGATTTGTTAACTTTACATGACTTAATTAAGTTAGATTTGACGTTTTTAAATGGGTTGGTGAATACTGACTGCATTTACATGTGCACTGAGTGATTGAAGCTTGATTTAATAGGATATTACTGGCTTCATAGAGTCGGTTAAGCAAGTAATTAAGAGATCTACATAGACATTATCATCCTTTGGGTAGATCCAACAAGACGAGAATATAAAATTTAACCTTGGAATACGTCACTTTTTACAAACTTTTTACATGAATATTGACTTATTTCAAGTCCAAAATATATTCTCGTTTTGTTGAATCAACCTTCAGGAGCATACATTTTTGTTATTTAATATCTAATCGTAGTTCGGAATCGGAACTATAAACTGTTAATAGACTATTACAAATATGAAATTTGGCTTAGTATTAAGCTGTCAGTAACTTATCTCATTAACAACGCCTCAGCTAAATTAGTTAGTTATCGAATTCAACGAAACAAATTTAAACCAGGCATACTCAAGCGCTACGTTTAATTACCTACTCTAATAATGACATATACTGAAATACATATAGATGGTCATTTAATTTTGGTGATCTACTTAGAATTTCTTATAGGTATTAAAACCTATGTTCAGCAAAAAATACATTTGAATTACATTAAACATCGTAACATTTTTAGGAAAATAATGAACTACTAATTCTATTTTTATATCATCAGACGTCTCGGTGTTCAATCCGCGTGGTACTGTATTTAAAACAAAGCAGTAAATGGATTAGGCCCTTTGTCAATAGCTACAAAAGAAAATTGTTTGCGGTTACGTCGTTTATTGTTTCTCGCTCGTTTCTTTTAATGTCCAACGATGTGTGAGGTATTCTCTTGTTAGTTACGCTTACGCATGTTTGTAATATCCCCGGAGAAAATAACACGAACTAAAACATTGCTTGAGAGCGTTGTTCTTTAATAACTGCCAAGTGAAGGGCGCTTAATCTTGGTAAAAGGAAAGCCTGTTTGAGGCAGTTTAATAGTCCGAGCTAGCGTAAGAGCCTACAGACGCTCTCCGCTCTCCTACGCGGGAGCATATGGACTAACCCCGGCAGCCTGTCTGATCCATTACACACGTCGTTGAGAAACAAGCTGCGTGCTGTGACGATAATTGATGATCGTGTAAATTTCAGTACCGATTATCGGGTTTCAATTACGCACAGATGTTCACATGCTTCGACAATTTCGTTATCCGCGGTGAGGTTAAAGTTTTGCACGCAAATTGAGCAGTTAACTTGGGATGTTCACTGAAGCGCACGTCGCGCGGGTGATGTCACAGCGCAGCTTTCTCCCGCCTGTAGTGCCGCTGCACCGCCGCGCCGCGGCCCCTCCGCTGCACCGCGTGAAAGCAGCAGCCTCTATCGTTTTATTACTTGCCGAACCGAATTGACCAATTTTAAGCAATATGCGATTTCATATATTGACTTTAACGACGCTTGACACTAAACTTATCTCGTACGAGTACGTGGCTAAGTGAAAAGAAAGCGGTACTTACTGGTTTACATTATTTCGTTTTTATTGACATTGCATTAAGTACTGTGGCGATAAATGTCTTGACAAATCATCGTTTCTACAACATTTTCATTACCTATTAAGTTTCAGGTTTAATGAATACGGTTTCTCCGTTTGCAATGAAATGATATTGGTAGTAATTATTCTCTAGACCATAAAAAATAGTGGTATAAGCTCAGTTGCTAATTAGATCTAGATAAGAATTTATGGATGCTGTAAATGGAAGTTTCTAAGTAATGTTTGCACACAAGCGCTCTAGCGTTTGTTCGTGGTTTATTCTAAAAATGCCGTGCATTTTATATGCATACTCAGACGCGATCGGTGTCGGCGCGAGCTTAGCCGAGCGAGTGCTGAAATCCGGGCATTCACTATTTTGGCGCGGCGGCGGCATTCGGTAAACAACGCGGGATCGCCCCTGCTGGCGATAGAGGTATATTGGCTCACGGAACCCGTGTCTACTGCAGACGTATTCATTTGTGTTGAAACATAACATGAGCTGTGCATTGACGACGGGAATATCCATTATACAGGATTTAATTGCTTCTGGTAGAGTTACCTTGTTTGATATTGGAATATTTCGTATACAACAGGGGTCGCCAACATTATTAGACCGAAGATTTACTGTTTACCGAACAAACCTAGAGCGATCTACCAATTTACAAAGTTATTGAAATTTTGTGGCAGTTCGTTTTACGTATTATTATTTTCCCTGGAATTCCGCATTTTCCTTAACTTACCTAACAATATTATTTCATGAACGCAATCGAAAACCTTACGGTGCCGATGTTGGCAATCAACAATGACTTGCGAAACCATGATTAGGTAAGACAGTTCAACGACCCGAGTTCAATAACGTGTAAGCTTTGGCTAAGGGTGCATTCAACTAAACGAGAATAAAATTTAATAAGTCACTCACTACATCTGAGTAAATCAATTTTTCATACTAAAAAAATGCTACATACAAAAAATCAGCACTAATGTTCTATAGCTTCGCATAGAAGAGGTTAACCCGGGTCACAGGCACCTTAACATTTCGTCAACTTCATTGAATGTTGTTAAAAGCATAAACGACAACATTAAAATTCCCCTTAGTAATTACTTTGATGGGAGAGCAGTTTCAAAGGCTTACAATAACGACGTACTAAAATACTAAAGATTTGATGGAGTTGACCGCCTGAAAGCGTTTAAATTCCCTGAAAAACTGTGGCTTGTTGAAATGATTTGGCATCTTCGCAGAAGATTCTTCTGCATGTTTACCAATTAATTGCATATGAACATGAAACAAACGTGAGGCACACTCATCTTGAAAAATAACTCGCGTCTTAAATAGAAAACAAATGTCGACAGCAACGAGGGCAGTCGTACGCAGAGCGTCTAATGTAATCAAAATGGTCAATAATGGTCCCAATATGAAACGATAACGATTTCCCATTAAATATACATTTTTTCTTCATGTAAAGTCAAGGTCAAAGATATATTTACACTACAGTACCCTTTCTATTTAACGTCATATTTGAAATATCGGATGCAATTGTTACTGCGATCAAAATGACAGTAACTAGTAACTAAAAAAACTACGTAAATTCGAGTGGTATTTTTTTTGGTAAATAAACTTTTGTCAAAGAATTTCATGTAAAGTTTTAGCTGACGTTTTATTTTTAGACTCTACTTCAAAAAAGGAGGAAATTTTCAATTCAATTCGACTATCTGTTTTTATTTACTTTATAGGTAGGTACTTCATATTCAAGCGAGAGACTGGGCAACTTCACTGACTATTGTTAAACGAGAAATATAGTGATTGACATTAATGTTATTTTTAGTAATACGTAAATCGGGTATTTTTTCGCAGAAAAGGCGTCATAAGTAGGTACATTGTTGTTATTGGAAATAAAAATAAATAACTAAACTTACTATTGTTTATTGTTAGAAACTGTGTTTAAGGAAGTACATACCACAACTATGATAATACGTTATAGAAGAACAACGACCAACAACTAGAATAAAAATATTTATCAACAAAAAAAAACTGTAAACAATAAACTAAACGGAAAACGGAAACATAGAACTTATTACGCAATACCAAATTGGCATGCTTTCATATATTTTGATAAGACGACGAAGTATCTATTTAAATACGGGTGATATTTACAAACGGAGGGCTGGAACAATGGTGCGCGGGCGCATTGTTCGCGCAGGATGTCCGAGCCATTGTGGCCCGCAAACAGCACAGAACGAGATCTAGCGTTCGTGTTTCATACCATTTCATCGACTGTTAAATGCAATTCGATGCTGTTTTTTTTTGTTGATGATTGTTTGTTTTGATTATCTGTCGGCTTCGTATTAGCTTATCTGAGCGGGTAATGATTCGGAAACATTAAATAACGATTCTACGTCTTTCCATTGTTATTACGAACATCAACGAAAGCATTTTCATGAACATTATAATTTTATTTCCGGTTGTGAATTTTGTTACTTAAAATTATTTCTCATGCTTCAAGAAAATATACCTAATCTTCCATTACATATTTTCGATCCTAGTGCTGTTGTATATTTCAGTACCAGAGAGCTAACTCTTGATTCTTACGATGTTCCCACGAAAGGCATTGTTGTACTGTTAAAATTAGCTGGTTGTAATTATAATGGGCAACTAAAGCACAGACGCACGACTTTAAAATTGCGGTCGTGTATCAGATACCTGCAGGTAGGTAGGTACGAGTATAAGTATTGTACGTGCCAGCTCGCTTGATTGTTTATGCATTTGTATTCATGTAATCTCACTCCAAAGTGTTAATGGAGACTGGTTATTTATGAAGTTTATATTTAGCTTTGTTGTAAGAAAAGCTACGGCAGTTGAATGGTTTGACCTGCACCTTGTCTCAAGGCTTCTTACCATACAAACAAAACCTCGCATTTTGTACTTCGTCGCATTTAATTTTAATACATTAATTTTAATGGTTAATTGCATTTACTAATCTTCACGTAATCATGCGGAAATTATACGGCAGCGCGTTTATTAATATAACAATGCATAAGTTACATAAGTTACACAGGTATATAATACATTACAAAAGAAATGTGAAAAGAGTGTGATAATGATAATTCCCATTTCCCAACCTATGGCACCAATACTGTTATAGTAATTTAGGTAGGATATTTTGGAAAGTGGGAATTACCTGAATGTGCTGTGTACAGGAGTCCATTAATTAATTACTTAGATCGTTTTCACCATTCAAGGTTACTTACCGTCATGATCCTTAGCATATTAATATGACGATATCCTAAGATAATGGCATCAGGGATACTGGGTTCGCAGTGGAGATTTCAAGTCTTCACGGACCTGTCCTCTTTCTTTAAGATCGACTACACGGACTACATGCATATATCACGCCTGTATTTCCTAATCGGGTAGGCAGAGCACATAAAGCATTACATATACAAAACCATGACTATTTCACGTTTAGCGGCCACTTCTAGCATATTTTTTAGGTTTTAGCTGGCAGATATGATATTGACAGGTTGCTACGTTGCTAGCCTGTCGCTTAAATATACCTTAACCCCTTAGTCGCCTCTTACGAGATACACGGAGTATATGGAGAGTTGTTATTCTAAACTAGACACCATACATAATAGATCAAAAATTTTATTACAGAAAATCGACGATGTCTACCCTCATTTCGAGACTCCCAACTCGGATAGCGGGGAAGAGAGCTCCGAGTCTGACAGCTCGGCGGAAGACGAAGACGAACTCGACGGCGTGCGGCCGATGCTGAAGCTGCCCGTGCAGTTCGACCTGGACGAGCTAGCTGGAGCCTTCCTGGCCAACAACCAGAAGTAAGTCCAAATTGACCCTCGAATCGACAGCGTAACTCGCATTTTAAGGTTTATCGCCTTACAGAAAGCAAATGTCACACTCCAGCCAGGCGTGCGCGTAGATGGGAGAATTACTTAAATGCGTTAACTCTAGCATCTCAAAGACCTGACCTTCTGATTCTTAAGACGATAGGAGTCGCGCCACTTCTCCATACAAACGTAGTCCCCTGTTGTCTGCCTGAATAATGACACTAGAGCAAACATTTTTTTCCAGTAAATTTGTATCTGTTGTGGCTATGCCCGTATGATTCGATTTTATCGATATTCTTTTTTTTAATTTTTTTTTTATTTTTCATATTTAAAATATCGATAAAAATAAATCATACATCACAACAGATACAAATTTAATGTTTTTTTTTCTCTTGTGTCCTTATTCAGGGAGAAAACAGGGGACTACGTTTGTATGGAGAAGTGGTGCGACTCCTATCCTCTTAATGAAAAAAATCACGCCTGTACTTCCAAATGTAGTAGGCAGACCATACGCAAAGTTACACATTCAAAACCATGACTAATTCACGCTTCGCAGATACAATAGTGATGAGTTACTAGCCTATGGCCTAAAATATACCTTGGCTTAACCTATTTCCTTAGTCGCCTATTACAACATCCACAGGAGAAACGGAGACGTGTACCTAATTCTAAACCCGACACCAAACGGCACTAATATCAATTCTAAGTGATAAACAAATTTTGTATTCGTATTTGGGATTCATAAAATGGATGAGTGCAAGGTTTTTACTGCCAGTCGCGTAGTTGCTTTCAGCCTAAGCATTCTTGCCGCCGGGCCAACGCATGGTCAAATACTCTTCACTAGCTGCTTGTGGTCCTAAAATTTTGATTTTATTAATTAAAATACATGGTGTCGGTTTCAGGGGCCGCATGAACTGCGTTGTGGAGCGCCGCCGCGAGGACCCGATGGAGCGCCGGTTCCCCTTCAACATCCTCGGGGCCTTCGCGCCACGCGCCGCCCAGGCTGAGCGCATCGCCATCATCTGCCACGGGGGAGACGAACCTAGGTCAGTCCCTAGGCCCGTCTAGCCCCGCATCCCGTTGTACCACGAGGAGCGACTAACCTGCACGCGCCGGTGATGGATCGGCAGCACATTGATTGGTTAAGACGGACGGACGGAGATTGGATTGGTCGTAGAAAGCAGTATAAGGGCACGTTACAGACCAACCAAAGGGTTTTAGCAAGGAGTAGGTATGCCAAACTCGATGTACATCAAGCGTGAGAAGATTTTTCGATATACAAATTAGATTTTATGTAACAAATTAAATTAGCCAGATATTGAGGTAAAGATGTTTTTCAATTGATACGAAATGAAATCATATTTTCCTAACACTCTTTATATTCAACAAATAAAAACCTTTTCAAATTTATCAATACATCTTAGGGCCTACTTAGAAGTCACCTTTTAAATAGAGGTACAAGTTTAAAGGGCACTGACCTCTTTGACAGAAGAAATGCCAGACAACATTGACGGTGTGCGTATCGGAATAAACTCGATTGTAGGTTCAGTAGGCCTTTATACATAAAGTAGAAGAATTTATACCTGAAAAAAGCAATAAACGTTAAACGAGGAAAAACATTCCCTGGAAATGTTGATTAGACTGAAAAATATGTGCCTATTTGAAGCTAATTATCACTCTAAAACGTCAGCTTACCTTTGTCCCGAGATACCTATGAAGTTTGTAGGTAGGTCTACAAACTTCATAGGTATCTCGGGACAAAGGTAAGCTGACGTTTTAGAGTGATAATTAGCTTCAAATAGGCACATATTTTTCAGTCTAAATTAAGGTTTCGAGCCAAAATCGTAAATATAACAAAAAAATAATGGAAGATGTAGCTAAAATGTAGACTGTTTACCTACAAATTAATAGCATCCACTCGAAATTCGGATTAGTTTTAAATAAGTCCTAGCTGGATTTTCGAAGAAAATATTTTATGCAGGAGATTAATGAATGAAGATGAAGCAAAAGAGGTATGTCAGTATCGTAGCGAGTGGAACAAAGTAGTCTCTGCCTACACCTGTGGGAAAGAGGCGTGACGTTATGTATGTATGTATATTTTAATAGTCTTAAAGATCTCAAAAGCACTATGTTTTTGTTGCCCATTTTGCCCAAATTGTCAATAGACAGCAGTGTCAACTGTTGTTGTGGGTGCTATAAGTGAGAACAAAGTAGTATTAAATGTCTTTAGAAAACTTACCTACCTAGGTAAATCTGGAACGTCTAAGTTCGCTAGTTTTTCAATATCATCCTCCTATTTTTATACGCACGATTACAAAACCATGTTAATGCTCTTAATTGTGGCTGCTTTCAACAAGGGGAAATAACAGATATTGCATGAATGTTATGTCGTTTTTCTGTCTCTAGTAAGCTAAAGCGTACGAAATCGATTTACCACAGCTTCTCTTTTCTCACGGAATTCTGAAATTGATAAGTTTATGAGCCATTTCAAGTGTCTAGGCAGGTATAAAATTTCGTTTTAAAAGTTTGTTCAGTAATCAGAGTTAAAGTGACATTAGAAATGAGATACCTATGCCGAAGTAGGTACTTATTAGAATCCCAACAACTTTTTGCTTAGTGTTTTTAAAGATCAAATTGGAACTGTGACCATTCCTACATATTATTTACCAATATTTAGGATATGTATTAATGGACCATGTTATCAGGTTCCAACAGCAAATTTATGATTCGGAACATGTTTGGAAGCCGAGAACCTAAAATAAAATTTCACCAATAATGGATGTAGGTTTGTAGGTACGTTTTATTGTGCTCGCTGCACAAAATTGAAGTTTAACAACCCACAGCACATATATGCAACTACGTACATCTACAATTTTATATACTTAGGTAGTTTCTCGCATCTGTGTTAAAATACTAAACAAACTAACTTGATGTACGTAAATCAAGTATCTCGTTAAAGTCGTATTTGATATTTCAAGGATAAATCGCACGTTCGGTACGAAGTTCTCTGTAACCACTTTATGATTTTATGCAAATAACCGGGTTCGTATATTATTATATATCTTTACTATACAGATAGAGCCAATATAGTATGTTATTGGTAAGTAGGTAGACGTTCGTATGCGTACGATATACGAGTGGGTAGGTATGATAACTATGCAAATAAGCAAATAGTATGTAGGTACAAACAAGCAAGAACGTTGTGGGTTGACTAAATGTACAGATTTAAATCTACGTAATGTAGATCATAAGTAATGAAGTTTTTAGCTCTGTGATATTCTGATATTATCTAAGTAATCCGATGATTGCGTTTGTCCAAATTAATTAGTTAAGTACCAATTATGTAAATGAGATTATTGCAATGTCGTTTATGCGTTGATATAGACAAAGTTTCAATGTTTGATGATGAATTTGGGTATGAGATAAATTCACTTAATTCGGTTGCATAATATCATTAAAAAAAAAATGTTGAAGCGGCATTTTCTTAAGAGGTCCCATGGTCATCAAATTCCGATTGTAGATAGTGAAGAAGATGTAATGTGCATTCACTTTATAATCTTTAATTTACCGTGAGGTTTAAAATAATACTTTTCAATTTCTTCCGTGGATGTCGTAAGAAGCAATTAAGGAGAATAGGTTAAGATATTGATTGATTGATTGATTGATATAATTAAAGCGACAGACTTGCAACCTGTCGCCATAGCACCTACCTATTAACTTAAAATATTATAAAACGGCTACGAAACGTGAAATGGTTTTGACCATGTACCGTTCGTGCGCTCTACCCCATTTGGGAATACAGGCGTTAATGGAACTTTATCTTGTTGCAGACAAATGATCCCAGAGCCGCAGTCGCAAGTGTTCGCGTTCCCGCTGTCCGGGCCGGTGCGGCTGCCGCTGCGGCCGCAGCCGGAGCGCCCCATGCCGGCGCCGGAGCCCCGCATGCCCTTCGCGCCCATGGCCCAGCACCGCCCTGGACCCTTCCCCCTCCCGGTAAGTCAACCAGCGAGTAGTTATCCCACTAGAGTGACAATGTCATTTTGGTTGTTCGGAGAAGATTCCGCCAAACCATCGCGGCGATCGCTGAGCTCTTATTGTTCAGCCCGAGATTTTGATGTCTACTTTATAAAATCGCTCTACTTTATGAAATAGATGAACCAATAATTTCAAAATTATCAATTCTTGTGGACAGCTTACTGGATTTCTTTGGAATAGTAGTGTGCTATCAATGTCAAGGTTTTTTACTTTTCATTGTGTTGCCATTATTGGTATTTTAAGAGAGGTCACGCGCTCTATTACGGGGTACAAGCGTGACAGGTTAAATAAGATCAAATCATCTTGGCTGCGTGACTACTTTCTTGTCGTTTAGGGCCATGTTTTTCAGAGAAAAGTATAAAGACGCTTTTAAACAATAAAAATCAGCAAGATTATTATCACGCTAAGTTGCGTGAATGCAGAATTATGAATCTAGTAATTGTGTGATAGAGTTTGAAATATGTATGTATGTAACTCTTTATTGCACAAATAATCATGACAAAATAACAGACAAAACAGAACATAAGTACAAAGGCGAACATATCCCAAAAGGGATCTCTTCCTGCTAACCTTCAAGCGAAATAAGTAACTGTTATTTCAAAATTCTTCTGACCTTCTTGTATACGGTACCACAAACATAATATTCAGTTGGTATACTATGAATTTGAAACCCAATACAAAAATCAGGGAATTGAAATGGAAAAAACTGGTATAAAATGAAACAGCCGTTTGTCTGGTATCGGTTCCAATTCCAAGACTTGGAGGAGCGTCCAGGAATTTACTTTCTCTTTAATTGTTATTAAATCTTTGTAAAGGCCTATAAAAATTTCTTCGAGTCGTCCAATTTAATAACAGTCTTACCTTTAGCTCCAACTCCGCTGTAAGTACCCGTTAATACCTCCCCGCTCGTAAAAGATGTGGCAGACAAAATAATGAGTGCAAGAGTGCAATCAAAAACTAGTTGAAGCGTGGTTCTTTCTTTAGAAGTCCTTTAGGACTAAAATTGTGAGCTGTGTAAAACTGGGGGTTGATGGTGATTGCGATAGGTACTCTATGTATCTAGATTCTAATGTTTTCCCATTACACAAGTACCTAAGCACTAAAAATATCTCAGAGACTCAGATTTCTTGATAAAGTTATTCGTGGTTATTTGAGCATGGAGCTCGCAGTTAGTGTAAAGATAATAATAGTTCGGCCAAAGTAGATCGCTGTTACGCTCGTCACATGTCACATGCCCGTGAAAAGGAAAATAAAAAGGTAATAATAGGATTTCACGACATTTTCCTGCGCCGTAAATCAAGCGGTATACTCGAGCGTTCCCGGAGTTGTTAGCCCGGAGACCCACATTCAAGTAAGTACTTACGTTTGATTCAATTTCGCAGACCTTGCGACAGATATATTCCGTAGACAGCGATTTGTTTTATTAGTAATTTCACACCTAAGTACATGAGAAATGTGTGCGTTTGGAAAATAAATATATTTGTTAAGACTTCAGTAGTCTAATAGAACAACAGGTATCTAGATAGTAGGTACATAGAAGGTACCTTAGCGTTTACTGCTAGATATATTATTTAAAGAACCGGTCAAGGGTGAGTCCTATTTGTGCACGAGAGTTTCCGTACAACTCACTCGCTATCAAAAATAAAACATTTTAACTTTGCTGTTGTCCTCAGACATTAATCTCATACAATGCTTGCAAAGCAAATAAATTTATTTCATTTCATCAACATAGAACGCCTTATAAAAAGAAGCTTGTAATCACAAAAGTTTTCACTTTACGAATTTAAGGTTTTCGTATTTTTCCTTTACTTGTTTTACCTATTATACGATATTGCTTCAAGCCAAATTTCATGATTGTGGATGTGGGTCATCGGGAAGTACGACACTATAGCTTTCGGGTCCCATTGCAAATTTATGGAAAATGCGTCATAAACGGCAATATCTTTGGACTGCGTAGACTTACAGGTTTGGTTTTTCTCTTAACTTTAAGGCAACGCAGGGTTCAGTATTTGGTATCAATTTCAACGTTTCATTTCTAAGCGATCATGATAAAAAGGGACAGATAGACTGACAAACGGACAAAGAACTGTCCTATTTGTTAGGGTTCGTTTTTCTTTTGGGGTGTATTCAAACAAACGAGAATAAAATTTGGTCTTGGAATAATAAGCTTTTTACTTGTGAATACTTAATTCAAATTTCCTTATGAAAAGAGTGAGTAAGAGTGACTTATTCTAAGACAAAACCTTATTCTCGTTTAGTTAAATCAACTCTTAAAGGTGTGTAACCCGACAACAATATCAAATTTGTCCTATAAAACGTGATGCAGGTAAGCATGGAAACATTTTCTGACATCATTATAAAACGCATAGCTACAGGTACCGACATACCACTGGGTAATCCGATTGCGCGTAACTAGATTGTTCAGCCAACCGTATACCTACAGGTAGACATAATACCACGATTGCCCATTGTTTGAAGGCTTCATTATTTGGACATAATAGAAGCAGGGATGGAAATAAAATTATTAGACTGCATATCGCGCTCCCGCTCGAATGGAAATTAATCTATGAAGAATATTTTTGTTTAGTCTAGGAATTGGATTAGTTTGTTTTGATACTTATATCTAACGAACTAACTTTCAAGTATTGCTGCATGAAAATATGAAAGTAGATATGGTGATAGGTGGGGTAATTTAGGCTGGATTTACGAGTTGGTACTGTAGCTGAAAATGTATATTTAACCTTTACCTGGTATTTTCAGCTAAATAAGTGGTCTATAATTTTTTAACAAGTCCCTATTAATGTGTATGTCACTAAAGTCGAATTTAAACGTATGTTGGCACATCTGTTTTACGACATGCCAATTATAAACTTTATAGGGGTACACAACATATTTGGCTGACTGTACGACGTATTTATAGCCGGATGTGCAAAACGAAAGAAATTAATTAATTCGAGGATGAAACTTTAAAGTCCCATTATAATTTGCCACCTGTGCTTCGTTAATAGATTCTCTTCTAATTAATATTATAATTACTTCTTAAAAGGCAGAGCTTGGTATATTTTAAGATATGAATGCAGAAAATAGGTATTTTCCAAGGAGTGCTGGTGTTTAAACGCGAACAAAACAAAGTGTTATACACTGTTATAAGTTTGGAAATTTCATAGAGTCTCGGAGAGAAACTTAAAACAAATACCACAGACAGACTCAAACATTGTGGGTATCTATATTGGTGTGTAGGTTGGATTAAATGTTATGACATTATAGTTGGCTATGGGTACGTTTTAGGCTTTCCTAGATGCGAATTTTGAATATACAAACTGCGCCCTTTTGTATCTAGTATTAGAAACCCACATGACCGAAACCTTCGAAACTTCAAACCGATTTTGCAGTTCTTAGGGTAATATGCAGTTGTAACGGACAGAAAGAATTCATAGACTAATACAACATAGCTATAGGTACCATCTTCTAATAATAGAAGTCGGCAATCGCGTAAATAAGAAGATTAGAAAACTAGCCAAAAAGCTAAAAAGAAATACTTATTTTTTGTTGAAATATTTCTTTTTCATTTATTTTTATTATTCAAACATGTATTGCATAACATTAAATTTGTCATTAAAATGTAACCTAGTTAAGTAGATTTTTTTAATTTACCAAGTTCTACTGAAAGATATAGGTACAAATATTAATAATATTATACCTATGAGCCTGGAATGGATATGAGCAGCAAGTGTGCACTCGAGGATTTATGATATTGCTCATACTTTATCAAAAGGCATAATACATTGTGATCACCCAGTAACATTGTAGGTACTTACATTACCATTTCTTTTTTGTATCTTAGTAAGCTAAATTTTAATCTATTAATATAATTTAATGAAAGCAACCTAATTAATAAGTTTAGGCATTAATTAGCAGAGGTCTCTTAGCATTTCATAGTATCTTACCAGTGGGCTCGCGGAATTACAGGGTAATTTGTTCTCATTTCTTAGTATTAAGTATCGCAATTATGTCGCAGATAATAGCTTAAATTACGAAGCCCACAGGTTTTTACGGCAAGCCGACAAAATTCGCATAATTGACCTATGGCATAACTTTTACGGGAAGTAAATAGTCAATCTCGTTAAAATAAAAATTACTAAAAAGTTGCTTTATCGTTTCGTAAAGTATCGTAAAGATCGGCTTCATTATAACATACATCGATAACACTTCAAAAACAACAGGTATAAAATAAAAGTGCTTACTTAAATATATTTTTTCGATTGGAATAAAAATATGAAAAAAAAACCAGAAGTTTCTCCTTAGGTGAAATAACATGAGAAGAAACGATACCAAGCACCACTTTTATGTTTTTCATTCCAAAAGCATTTCTTTGTTTTCCTTCTTTGTTTTCTTAGAAAGAAAAACACGTTTGTTCAGTTTATTTCGGTAGAATAACGATTGAATAGGATTATTTTGGTTTCATGTCTAGAAATGGACTTGTAATCGGCTGATCTCTGTTTGCTGTTTCAATTGTCGTCAATATAATGTAACAAAAAATATTTGCCTACTCGTGTTATATTTCGATTTAAATCGTAAGACGTTATCACTACAGGAAGAACTCACAGCAGCCTGTCAATATTTACTTTACTTATCTAGTCAATATTGCTACAAATTATTCGATTTCCTTGATATATCGGAGATCATCGTATATTTTATATTTGAAAGCTTTTATAAGCAGAAATAGCATGGTTGGTTCTGAGTCGAACCATCATACAGTTATTATTTTGGACTAACTATTTATCGTGGAGGATGATTATATTAATAACGGTTGCCTGTAACTTCATCAGCGTAGAGTTGATTTATCACAATCACAAGGAACATATGTATTTTTCCGACATAAAAAGTAGACTATGTACCAATCTAGGCTGTCAGATTCCGCCATACCAAATTTTATCAATATTGGTCCCGCCGTTTTGGCATAAAGAGGTAACAAACATAGACACACATTCCTTCACATTTATGTTGAGTGTTTGAATGTTGTTGAACTACGATTGTGGCACTGGTTGAATTTTTATTGATTCAACCTTTTTTAACGGTTTTAAATTAAAGTCTGAGCGAGATTTCAATTCCAATATGAGTCGATACCTCTTCGGCTCTTTAGAAGCGAACCGGTTAAATCGGAAGCTATTTGCAATATTGTTCTTACACAATTGTTCTTTTGTTAAACTTAATTTTGATTCCCTTTTGATGAAGACAACCTAAAACTTTGGCTTAATCTTTAACAAATGAATAGATCAGTACTTAAATAGAATTGAAATAAAAAAAAAAAAAAAAAAATTTCCTCTGGTTACATTTTTCAATGCTCAAATTATGATTCAAACTTTCGTCACATAGAACTTCACACATACATACATATTCTCACGCCTGCATTCCCAAGAGGGGTAGGCAGAGCACATGAATTGAAAAATCCAGTGCCACGTTTAGCAATTTCAGGGCAACCAGATGGTTAAATGTGATATTGCAGTGACAGGTTGCTAGCCCATCGCATACAATACACTAACCCTTTCCCAGAGTCGACTCTTACGACACCCACGGGAAGAAAGGGGGAGGTGCTGTTCTAACCCGGCACCACACGGGGAACAACGGAACTTCAATGTGATTGAAATTGATGGTGATTTGAAAAAGGAATTTGCTTTTCTATTGTTGTTTATAGAGCGAAAGGTCGCGAAGCGCTGGACAACAACAAGAAAAAAAGGAAAACAAAGGAGTACTTCACCGAAAATATTATCTTTATTCTTTGTGCGTTAAGCTACTTCGTATACATTTCATAAATTTTACATCACCGATTTTCACGTTGGGTAAGCTGCCATGCTGCTTGTCTAATCACGAAAGAAAAACAAAATAAATTGCATTGTTTCAGTTACCTGCTTATTTGTCAAAATAATTAAATAATTAAATCATAATTACATATTACTATTTTCTCCGCCTAACATTTAATTGTCAAAACAAAAGAAAGTAATTAACGTCTTTTTATCATACACGTGGATTCACCTGTCTATTGTCATCTATCTCTAACGTCGTATCGTCTATCTATTTCTTTGATTCTAAGGAGAAATGTGTCCTTTGAATAGAAGATAATTACACCTAAACAGGTGTAAGTATCTTCTATTTAAAGAACACATATTAATTACCTACACAAAACCTATCCAGCTAAACGAAACCTAGTTTCTGTGGGAAGAAAAAATACCCACAAAGAGAATACGGGTAAGTCTCAAGCATATTCACATTCATAGTTTGCAGACCGCCGTCTTCAAGTTCTTTGTACCTAGAAACCTTAAAATTAAGGGCGGCATAAATTACGTGCTAAAGCCAGGCGGGTGCGGCGGCGCGGGCGGGCCGGGGCTCTTTGAGCGGCCGCGCTGCCGCCTCCGCGGGGCTACGAACTGCGGACCACATTTTCATCTGCTCTCTACAGTCTCTACGTACTTACCCTACGTCTAATCATACCAAGATTACCTACATTAATAGTTTACAAGATTTACGCACCAAAAAACAACGTCCGCTAAATCTTCTTCCGAACAAAGTAATAATTTAAGTTAATGAACAACTCTGGAAAGTTTCAAAATTGGAAAAGATAAGATAATTTTCATAATTAATTAACCGCCAAGCTGTGTCTTAGCGAAACGGGAAACATTTAAATTATTTTTAAGTAGGTACCACTGCCTTAGATTAACTTCGATTTGTTTTATGCAATGGGACACATTTTACTCGTATTTACCTACTTTATCATTATCGCACTGTATGTTACGATTATGACTGAGAGCGAAATAGCATAGAGAGAAGATTGAACTAATTATCATTAGTATAGCATACGCGGGTAAATGGGGTAAGTAAGTACATATAATTGTAAAATAGTCGAAGAATTAAATTGAACTCAGTTAGCTGGGTATCTCGAAGTCGAGTTACGCACTAAAAGTCGCTTAGCCCTAATGCTCGCCATTATCCGCACAATGTGCCCCGTTTGGCTTTTGTGAAGTGAGCTCGTAGGTACACGGCTACGAGCATTCTTTTGAGTGCGAGTTTTTACGTGCGACCAAGATGTTCATGACCAATCGCAGTTAAATTGGTTGATTCGTTATTGTTATAATATTACTAACGACGACGCGGCACAAAAACTGTGATTCTGTTTTTATTGTGTATTCAATTTAAACCAAAGTGCCTGGATGAAAAAATGTAGACATTAAACCAGGTATTGATTCCGTAACCATTTAGTAAAATTAGGCTAGCTCGAGTGGAAAAAATGAAAACTACGTACGACTAATAAGATGAAATCAGTGTCTATTTTGCGTGATTATTCGAGATTGATCCTTCCGTGTTTTTTGACAATGTAATTTGACGTTTTGAAATTTGGGCTTGTAGTTTTTGTGGTGGCTGTGATGATGTGGGGTCGAGGTTTGGCGCGGCGTACGTGCGGAGCCGGCGCTCGCAATTAGCGGGAGTTCGCTGAACGGGCCGCCATTGTGGCTGTTACATACTTGTTCAATTATATTAACAAGTATATGCACAGTTGAACATGATACAATACAATCACATTTAACTAAATTGGTCCCTAAAATAGTTAATTTATTTGTCAGATTGTCGTCTGTTCATTGCGCTATTGCGAACGCGTCTTCGGATTTAACAGCGCATTTTTAATAGCGTTCTGTTGTAAAGTTGAATCCGGTCGACATTTTGGTGGATTTTTATAGAGAGAGATGAAAAGGCTTGGTTATTATTATTTATATGGATACATGTACGTATATGACCTTACTTCGTAAATTAACTACTTGGAATTTTAGACTAAATTCATCATTTTTGATTTTGGAAGATAAAAAAAGTAAAAACCAATAAGCAATTTTTTTATCCAAACCAAAGGTGATATAAACGTTGTCCTTATCTTACAGCAAGTTCAAAAACCGTGTTGTTGCAGTGGTTTCGAAGTGATAGACATTAACTTACACTTATTAATTTTTGTTTAAGTTGGAATACATATAATACACATCACCAGTGAACTCATAATCGTCTTGCATTCACCAGGAACTACGTATGTTGTGTACGTAGGTGTATTACCTACTTGTAAGCTTCGTTCTCTCCTTTCCAATCCTTGGTTCAAAACGGATGTTAACGAGAATGTTCCGTTATGTGTGGAGAACAAAAGTCGAGTTTCTTTTTGCGAACATTAAATTAATAAAAATCATTGGCATGCGGTCGTTGCACCCGGTCCGGTTTTGCAGCCTGAATGCACGAGAAATTATGTAATTGGATACATTATATGCGAGTTTGGTTAACAACAATAACGGCATACTTATAATACCTACTAGCTTTTGCCCGCGGCTTCGCTCGCATTAAGTTCGGAATGACACAGAAGAAATCTTAGAATTATTTGAATACGCTGCTGTAGACGATATGTATATGACTTTCAATTTGGGAATAGGATAAAAGATTCTAGGCATATGCTACATAGAAAACATTGATAAATTGCAGAATGTTCAATAAATACTTTACACCCCTCATTTTAGAGAATTCGTGGATTATAAAAAGACAAAAAGTAGCCCATGTCACTCACTCTCCATCCCTTTGACTATTTCCATGTTACCTACATACCACATTTCAAGCGTCTAACTTAAGCGGCTTTTGATTTTATAAACAACGGGATTTTCCCGCTAACTCCCGTTCCAGTGACAATTTTACAGTATCCCGTTGACACTAAGCTTTAAGTTTACTAAGGTACCTGCATGCCAAATTTCAAGCGTCTAACTTAAGCGGTTTTTGATTTTTCATACAACGGGATTCTCCCGCTAATTCCCGTTCCCGTGGGAATTTCGCAATATCCCGCTGCTATTAAGCTTTGAGTTTACTAAGGTACCTGCATGCTAAATTTCAAGCGTCTAACTTAAGCGGTT
>BHDV01065380.1:78576-91961 GCA_005406045.1 Adoxophyes honmai
CTGTGCGTTGATATGTCAGTCAGTCAGTCAGTCAGTCAGTCAGTCAGTCAGTCAGTCAGTTTCTCCTTTTATATATATAGATTTGCCCTTTAATGGCAAGTTCCTTTGTAAATGTAATAGATATAAACACAAAATTGAATACTTCCCACTGCTGGGCACAGGCCTCATCTCAGTGAAGAGGGCTTGAACCACAGTATGGATTCTTCACGGTGTTTACCTTCACCAAATAGCTCCTGGTAAATTGGATTCAATTTCATACTTAAATTCCAGAGGTGCGATCCTGATATTACTTTTTGCTAAATATTAGCATTTAACTAGCTAAGTTACACATATCCCTAGCTTTAACTTAACTAGTATAAAGAATAAAGACATCTATTCTTTACATTTTTAAATACTACCACAATTGCATTAATAGAGTTACTTGTGGTATTGATCGTGAATGGCGGTGTTTTAGATTCACTTAGGTGTGTCGTCTGTAAACATTTTAATTTCGCCGCGACGACACGTCCCACGTAGTTTAATAAATTAACATCTTGCGGCGGGGTGGGTGAGGGTGTGGTAAAAATGAAGGCGTTTGAAATTGGAAGGCGCGAGGAAACGTAAATAAATGTAAGCGCTCCCAGGCCAAGCAAACACGATGCGCGTGCCCGGCCGGGCGTCGGTGAGCCCAATTTTACAGAGTTTGATTTTGTTTCAAGTTACACTTTGCAAAACACGGTCACGAATATTTTTTTATTCTTGCCGAATACAAGATTTACTCAATTTTATGTCGACGGTCGATCTGAAAAATAAGCGATCGAAATTTTTGACGATAGGGTATCTTGACATGCAGTCATCAAATACGTACGCGACCGGCATAATGAACCCCTTGCTTTGAGAGGTCTGCGCGTAATTCCATGTTCATCAAGATCTTATTGGTGCTTGCGAGCCGAGAAGGCTCCGTTAACAGCGACTCGACAGGCAATAAAAACATATCGGAACATATCGGTCGAAATATTAGCGCGGGGACCGCGAGCGCTACGTGATCTCGTTATTAGAGGCTGCTTTGGTCGGAGATCTGTTATTTATTTCTGCGCCAAGACGTGCTTGTTGCCACCGAGCGAGCGGCAATCTCCTCCCACTCAACAAGATCTACGTACTTATTTTTGACAACCTCACACGATCTACGACATCCACGCTATAAGTGCCAGATAAGTACGAGCGCACTGAGTGATGATGCGATCTGATCGCGAGCGCTCATTATCGCTGCGCTTCAACGCTATATCTGACTTCTAAACGAATACTTTAATAAAGATGGAGGCACGTTAGCATACTAGTATTTACCTCTAAAGAGCTATAGGTAGGTATAACTAGTGCTTGACAAAGCCAATTACATTTGCAGCCCAATAATACTTGGCCGATTTATTTAAAGCGTAATTTATCTAAATTTTGGGTAGCCTTGAAACACAATACACTGAAAGCGAAGCCGCTACTGGGTCGCAGAAACAATGGCCAGCGGAAGCCATGCCTGAAAGCAGATAATGTTAAAACAATTAAACATTGATACAATGCTTGCATTGATCGACCGCGTCCATTGGGCCATTTACCCAAATTGCGTGGGTATGATTAAGCGAATATTTTGTTTAAACAGTTGACCCAGCCATCGGAAAGCGGCCTGGTTTCTGCATGTGTACCCCGGGCCAACAGAGATGGTGTGAGAGAAGCATGCATGTAGCCAATGAATAGCGGTACCCGCGGGTCGTGAGCGTACATAAAACAATTACCTAGGTGTCAGTGGGGCAGCCGGCAAAATAATCACTCATCTCCTACAGTCGGATAACTGTACATGACGTTGATTTCCTTGACGGCTCTATAGTTTAAACAACACGACGTGTATGACTTTTAAAACCTAACAAACTTCGAGGCTAGCAATTAGGCAACATTAATTAATTTAAATTAAAATTTTACTTACAAGTCTTTTTTATAAATGTAAGATGCAGCTGTAGGTACCAAATGGTTTTAGCATACGATAGTTTACATGCCAGTGATTCTGATTTAGAAGCTAATTATTAATCTTTATTATCTTTATTTACCATATCTCTTTAGATTTATTTAACTTAACCTCGTGAAAACGAGTAACATAGCGCAGTAGAATAAAAGGTTGATGTAGACAGATATGGTAAAATGCATTGCTACGGAGAAAACGTTATTATGACAAAGTGGAGTTGCGTCGGCATCAGGTAAATGGATCGGCCGCCGCCGGCGCGCGAGGGCGATGCGCCGTCAGACTGCATGTCTGTCATCCTGTCAGGCAGCATCAAGGTGCACACGAGATCATTGTCATTCCTCAGAATTGCTGTTTATTAAATCCAACAAAGCCCTGGCATAGTTTCAACTATATTTACTGCGGCTTAGTCCGAGCTGCAAAAGGACTTGTGACCGCAATTATGTTTATACTTTTTCAAACTTCGTGCTGTGACAGTTTGAACGGCTGCATAGCCAGCACACTGATATTAACTTACAATAATTTAATTAAGCAAAAAACATTGAGCCTACTCAGTTTTTATACTTAGAACGTCGAGTGGTTTGTCGCTAATTATGTTTGGTTGCAAACATTTTATATTTTACTCTTGGATCGTTAGTCACCTTGGATTGTAGAAACTATAAGCGCGCGGCCCGAAAACGGATGGAAATATTAAACACTGATACTTCGCTTCACAAATTAACTAACTCGCCCTAAAACAATTGAAGCATGTATCTAATTGTAGCACAAGTTTGCGCCACTGCGGGCGTCGAGTGGCGTCGGAACAGGCTGTCGTGACACCGATTTATACTGACTGCGTTTTATATTCGCGCATGCATTATTATAGCTAGGTATCTATCTCATTGTTCCCATTACAACACGATAGACTCTAATTACTGTAATGTTGTTTAAGTACTTACCAACCTGTTGCACTTATACGCAACACCTTGAATATGTATATTGGATGTAGGTGCTTATTGAATTGCTAATAATTCAGTGATCTACATGGATGATTACTTTAACTTTAGGTTTAGATAATGTTGGAGTTTGAAATTCAGACTAGTACCTACATAGCCTTACTTTAGTTCTCCGCTTCGGTTATGAACAAACGCAACAAGACTGAGTGGACGTAGCATCGATAATGCAAATACATAGGTAGTTCTAAGACGAGATCGTTTATCTTGAGTTTTATTAAGAAAATATTCCACTTTGCAAAACCTAGTACTTCCACGTTATTTTAATATGAATAGGTCTACATGCGCACCAGGATATTTAACTAACAGGCGTATGATATTTTTACATTAAGTAGGTATAACCTTCGCGACAAACGTAAAAAGTTTAATGTAATCAATTCTTGACTCTGTAAAAAACGTTTTGTTTGTTTATGTTTGTGAGGAAAAAACCTGTTTAACCAGTATACGTAAGAAGTATAAACAAAAGTTATATCTTAAAATACCTTATAATTTCATAATTGCTTACAGGATTTATTTATCTACGTCTTATTCTAGTTAACTTTTATAAATGTTCTCTACCTATCATCATTTTGAAGCCACTCGAGGAATGGCATAACGGATAGTCAGAACACAGCCACTTCAAAATATAAATAAGTACAGTCTGTGAGCGGGAATCGGTCGCACTGGGAAGATGCGCTCGGCGGGGGCGCGGGCGCTCCCGCGGAGAATAGCATCAGCGCAGCCTTGACATTTGCGGCGCGCGCCCCCGGCCACTAGCCCCAGCGGCGGAAGCGGTTGTAGCGCGCCACCGGCAGGTACGGGTACCGCGCCGGCACCTGCACGTTCTCCAGGTTGTACCCGCGGCGCCGCCGCACCAGCTCCGAGCTCACTTCGCCGCCCACGTCTCTCTTGGCCGGCCTCACGATCTTCACCACATTAGACTCTAGTATCACATCATCAGCCGCTACCGCCTCCTCGGGCCTAAGTCTCGTCACCAGTTTAGCTCTGTTTTTTTGAGCCGCTAGAAATGTGTCGCTGAGCACGTAGTCCGTCAATTTTGGCACTTGGTTGTATCGGGTGGCGTCGATCTCGCGCTCGTAGCCGAGCCGGTCGCGGGGCGCCGCGGCCGCCGCGAGCGCGACGCTCAGCGCGGACGCGAGTGCGAGGTACGCGTGCATGTTGCGGCGGGTTCGGCGGCTGTTTGAGCACGAGCGCGATCTACACACACTTTATATATACGCGATCGACACCATTCGTTCCCAAATCGAGTTCGTATTTTTTGTGATCGATGCGAGGGGCGCTCTTGAACTTGACGGCCGGCGAGGCAGATGCAGGCGCGGGCTCTAGCGGGACTCGCAGCCCTCGGAAGGATGCGTCGTGTCCGATGCTTCGCGGGACCGCAATTACTTATAATTTGATGCACCGCAGCGCACCAGTGGCTACGAACGCACATGAACCTTGTTCCACATACATTACCCGACATTACCCGACGTCAGCGTCGCTCTCGACTCTACAAGGTGACCACCGCGGCATGTGCGCTTATCATAGAATTTATCACACCTTGACTTGTCTCTAATTTTACACATAATCGTTAAAAATTACGAGTTGAAAATTACATTGTACTCGTTTTATGATTAAGCAAATGCCTAATATACTTGTAGGGATATCAACTTGTTAGATAAGTGGAGTGCATACCTGTGGAAATTACTAATTAAAAAAATAATATTCGAGGAAACGTATTGTTTTAGGCATAACTTTTTTTCACAAACATACAATTAAAGAGGGTTTAACGTACGCTCTACAATCAACATAATCAGCACAAATTGCCCATTTACATAGTGCACGATTTCCTCAAGGATTTTATATAAATCATCGTAGAATTAAAATTTGCTACACCAAGCCAAGGCAAAATTATTATGAGGGGTTCAGACATCTGAAACCGTCATTACGGTTAAGCTGGCTTCCGACTCTCATTGCACCGTTAGAATACCAATCACTTACCTATCGATCTGTCCTCTCAATATTTTCATTTGGTAAATTTTTTACGAAAAACATTTTATTTTCTTCATAATTTACTTAGAAACTTTACGTACTAATCCGAAATAGCAGCTTTGTACTTTTTTGTGGTAAAATGTACCTATAAGTAAAGCGTTTATTCGTTAGGGATAGCACCCTTTTAAGTTTTAAGTCAGCGAATGACTTTTTAGAATTAGTGCTGTGGTTTCAGGGTAGGTACATCTTTTGTCACTTCACTCTAATTGTAAATGTTCCCACTTGTGTGCATGGTGTACAATTAAAATGGTTTGCAATAAAACTTAGATGTTATCATTCAAAAGAAATAAAACGACTTCAAATTCTCAACAAATATCTTTTTTTTGACTAGGCTTAAAGCACGGAAAAAGGTGCATTTTAAAAATAAAATTTAAAATAGTTTGTAAAGTAAATTGCAAATTAAAAAATTGTAAAGTAAACAACATGCGGCGGTACTACTTATTTAAAGAAATATCCTTGAATTACTAACCCTTTTACTGTTCATACTGCCATGAAATAACTAGATATTTTTTTACGTGGTAACTTTTGCAATAGTAGGTACATACCTATGTATTTTTTTGATAAAATTTACTCCTGATATGTTATCATTTTGTCTATACTCAACACTCAATACTTTATTGCTTTTTCACAATGTACATTACAGGTGTTATACTTAGACATAAAATTGAGATCATCAAGGACCCTGTTGGGCACAGCATACAGAGAGAGCAACCGTAGTTGTAGTTGCAATGAATTATAACTAGGTATACCTCATTTGGGAATATAAGCGTGGTGTATGTAGGTATGTATGTAAACCTGAAATGCACGTGGATTTTAAGGAAAGGGGCGACTAGGAGAATCGTTTTCTGCCAAACTACTGATCTGAATACACTGTACCTAATGTTTCTGCATTAATTGAGGTTAACGGCCGAAAAAAGTTTTCAATTAATGAGCTTAATAAGCAGGCGGACTTGGTCAAAACATATGGATCCACGTTGTTGCTTCCACGTTGGTTCATAAGTTCATAACCATAGAAACCTTTGCATAGAAATTGGTCAATTCGTTTGAGAACACTAATATTTTGGCGTTAGGGTGCAAAGTGCAAATATTAATTTGGTTATACGTTAAGTTTTATTTCTATTAGTACATAGGTACATAGCTTTTGAGCTGGTCATGGTAATTTGACAATTGCTGAATACTCATTGAATTCGTAATTTTCTTACTACAAAAGATATTTAGAAAAAGAAAGGAAAGGAAGGATTTGATTTTAACTATGAACTACACAAAGCATCTAGCCAGTCGGAAAGCAGAGATAGTTTTCAGACACGTGCAGGTTTGTCCTACCTTCTCACGACGATTACTCCGGTGTAGCCCTAGGTACTACATAGAACTTTTACTGTAAAGGTAGAAAATGAACACAGTTCTACGACAACTTGAGAAAACTGAGGTGCTTTCTCGGTTCTCTTGTTTTCACAACTTTCTCTGAATGAGATGAAAGAGGCTGTAGGTGAAACTGTTCGAGGAGAGACTTTCTTTAAATTGAAGGGTATAAATAAAACGACCCTTTTAAATGCTGCAGACGTGATTTAATTGTCAAAGAGTAGGCGTGATTTGTATCTAAATGTAGTATCTTAGGAGCCATTAGGAATAGTATGTAGTTGTTTTGATTACCAACAATTAGGTAGCTACTTTAGAATAAAGTGCACTATACGACATACGACAAAAAAAAGTTGCCGTTCTTAAGAGTTTGGTATGAGGCAGCTTAGCTTGGTCATGTTTATGATTAGAAATGAAAACAAAACTTAGGTTATGCATATTTATATACGTATCGAAATCGAAATTATCTATATATAGAGACTCAGTAGATATTTATATATTGAAATAGAAAGCCCAACTGACGAGTTTGTCCGGAACCAAATTTCGAGGTCATCTTCCGATATAATATAGAAAACCAGAATACCGGAAGCCATGAGTTACCAACCTTCTGAGATTTGTTGCTCCGGTAATTACGTACGTTACTCAAGCAATAACAAGTAACAAATGGCCATTTAAAAATATTACTGACGTTAACTTTGAAGCGTGGAAGATATACAAATAAATATACATCTGAGGGTAACATCGAGTCAAGGTTCAGGCGCGACGAAAGTCGACGGGCGAGTTTTTATAGTAAACTATAGGCTTACCACGATGAGCATGATGTAACGCGGAGTTATGTGAATCGTGTATTCGCTTCAATCACTTAAGCTTAGGCCTTGTGATACAGTTATAAATCAAGTGCTTGGTTCCAAAACAGGTTTCATTTAATTATGCATACACGAACGATTAATAGAACTTATTAATTCGGAACGGCGTAGAGATGTGCTGACAGTGTAGTCGGTTTCGGTTGATTAGATTAATAATCTAATTAAGGGATTTATCATATCAATCAGAGACATGTCGTGTCAATAGAGAACTCGCTAGTAAATTGGAAATATATGTCATTGACATCTAGTTACAAGTTCAATACGCATTTTTTTACAAATTAATCGTGTTAAAAAACAGTTTCAGGAAATATCCCAAATTACTTCTGACTTTCAAAAACATGTTGCTCGGAGTGAGAAAAAAAGAACAAGCCAACGTGATACTGTTGTTATACATTTAGCTACATCTCTAGTATGTTTTCATTAATATGATAATGAGGTATCTGATGCAGTAAAACACCGGAAATAACTTCAGAGCAAACGGAAGCAGCTCGATCTGAAACCCAATGTAAGTAAGTACTTACTGGGCACATTTGAGTTCGTCAAGGTAAATCTGTACGCCTGCGCAATTCTTAATACATTGCATTCTTTAATTTTGTACAAACAATAAATGCAACATAATTGGTGTTTAAAAATACCACACCAAAATATTTCCAGCTCGTCTTTTAATAATAAATAAATTTTTCGCCAAAAAAAGAAAACATATTTTAGAGCATTCACTTAACAGTAACGTTCGTTTTTCTGCAGTCTATAATCTAATAAAAAAAATCAAAACCTCTGACAAGAGAGACTGCCAGGAAACTGGCTTACAAATAAACATAACGTGTTGAAATTGGTTCATCAAATTGAGAGCTACGATGCCCCAGACACATAAACACGCTCACACACACTCAAATCTATAGCATGACTCTTTTGTGCCACGGCTTGAAAATGGCCATCAACATTAAAGAAAAACTTGAGTGTCAATATCGACTGCATGCGACACAGCAGCAGCAGACGACGTATCGTCACAGAAAATATTAGTATGCATGCATTTCTATGAAGTACCATTTAAAGTTGACGACACAACGACACGAAGTCGAGCATCAGCAGTCGTCACGTCGGCCGACCTCAGATTAGCAATGTCGTTCAGCCGAGCTTTGACACATTGTACATCATATTGCAATTCCAAAAATCTCAGATTGGCTGGCATTCCCTGCATAAAACTTATCTACGCTTAAATTTTGTCGGAAGATAAGGCAAGGTATATTATCATTTTTTGGCAAATAAAAATGTGTTTGTAGATAACATTTGCAGTTGTCGTCAAGGGTCAGGCTCGAAAACTTGACCGCAGCAGCATGAAACAGCAACCAGTCGTATACGTCTGCTGCATATCGTCAACTTTGAAAAAAATCCTTAATGGGTCATTGTCATAACCCTAAAAAAACATGTCCATTTGTAATATATAAGACATTTTTAATAATTGCATTTAATTTACATCATAACTATAAAGTACAGGAAACGTACTAGACTATACTATATCATATCTATATATATAAAAGAAAGTTGTGTTAGTTACACCATTTATAACTCAAGAACGGCTGTACCGATATGGCTGAAAATTGATAGGTAGATAGCTTAGAGCCAGGAAAAGGACATAGGATACTTTTTATTCCGTTCGACATCCATACAGGGTGTTCCATATTTGAGACATGAAGGGCAAGTACCTTAAATATCGTAGATAGGGTATTTTGCTCAAAGAAGACTTTATCTTATTTTTAAAAATTAGTAATTCTGCATTAATAGATTTTTTTTAAATTACACAGGGTGATCCAAATATAGGACATAAAGGGGAAGTACCTTAAAATATCGTAGATAGGGTATTTTGCTCAAAGAAGACTTTATCTTATTTTATTTTTAAAAGTTAGTAATTCTGCATTGATAGATTTTCTAAAAATTACACAGGGTGTTCCAAAGTTATGGGACATGAAGGGGAAGTACCTTAAATATCATAGATAGGGTGTTTTGCTCAAAGAAGACTTTGTCTTATTTTTAAAATTCAGTAATTCCGTATTGATGGATTTTCTAAAAATTACTTGCATCTTCTGGGAATCGAACCGACTATAATGTCAAAAAAAAACATCCTACTTTTTTGATGTCAATCGAAAGAATAGCTAAAAAATAAGAACTCTGCCTAAGTAACATAGTATTTTAAAAGAAAGGAACAACGTGAAATTAATAAGTTTACTTAATCAAATTAAAAACATATGT
This sequence comes from Adoxophyes honmai, assembly GCA_005406045.1. NCBI lineage: Eukaryota > Metazoa > Arthropoda > Insecta > Lepidoptera > Tortricidae > Adoxophyes > Adoxophyes honmai. Next base: position 88,053 of record BHDV01065380.1, read on the forward strand.
ACATGAAACTGTCGTAGTCAATTAAGTGGGTAAGTATATTGAAAATTTCAACTCTCTAGCTGTCACGGTTCGTGAGATACAGCCTGGTGACAGACGGATAGACAGACAGACAGCGAAGTCTCATTAAAGGGGTCCCGTTTTTACCCCTTGGGTACGTAACCCTAAAAACAATATGTCAGCATTTCAAATCAAAGGTTTTTATGACTTTTTTAATACTTATTCTGTTAACTACGGTTTTGACGATTCAAACTAATCCGAAATCATCTAAATCGGTTTAGCCGTTCTTGAGTTAATGCTGACATATTGTTTTTCTATATATGTATACCTATAAAATTGTACTATTCATAACTCGAGAACGGCTGAACAGATTTGGCCGAAATGTAGTGGGGAGGTAGCTTCAATAGGCTTCAAACCTCCAGGGAATAGACATAAGATACTAAAATACATAAAAGAAAGTCGTGTTTGTGCGACCGTATATAACTCATGCTAACTTGGTACTTTTAATCAAAATTCTGCTCATTCATTGCCTCAGGCGGAACAAAGTTCGCCGGGTCAGCTAGTTTTCTATAAATGTATTTATTTGTTTTGTTTATCACCACAAATGTAACTGAAAGTCCACTTCGGTGGACTGTCCGGGTTCTACCTGTTAATAGAATGTGGCTTTAAAAAAATACATCTTTCTTATTATTGTACAAAAATGCCATTTTTCCCTAATCTATGTATGATTTCCATTTAACATTAATAGGATTTAAAAAATGAGATGGAAATAAAACACATTTTTTGCATCATTGAATCTTGTCACAACATTTTTTGTCTTTTTGGTGGACATTACTTTAAATTCTAGAAAAATTAGGGAAATGTCAAATGAATAGACCGGGACATATAATTTAACTCATTCACTATCGTACTATCCCTGTTAGCATCCATTTTGCCGTGACTTGTGCGCAGCAGACGATATTGTTGTGTGTAACAAGAATATTTGGTGGTGTCAATGTTGAATTGTCTTTCCGGTTACTGCTGTATTTTGTATGTACATCGCTATAAATCCACCAAACGTTTTTAATAATTAGTTAAGCAACCAAACATTGTAAATTATGCCTTGCCTTTTGAATAATCCTTTAAATGGCTGGTGTTGTGAATGATATTGCGGAAAAAGTCCATTCAGTGGACGTCTTTTTGGTGGACTTTTTGTACAGCCAAACGATAAATGACTGTATTTTGATTGATTCTTGAACTTTGGTTTAATTTTTTATTATAACTTAAAAAACTAGCTTCTGATTCCTTTTTTGTTTTATCCGTAAATGACTAGTGACTGAATAGTGAATGTTTAAACGTAAATTCTGTGAAGGTAAAAAAAACTGTAGAAGATTTAACAAAAACATACAAAATAAGCTTTGGAGGAAAAATGGAATGATGCACGACGATGCAGAAAAAAAAACAATATAAAAAAAAAAACTTAAAAGTACATCGCACGCAAAATACCGCCTTCGATTCCAGTTATTTTAGTACCATGAAATGGGTGAACGTATTGCAGTGAAAAACAGAAGAATGTTGAAAGCAAAGAAACTTACTTACTTAGAAAGATGTTGATGACTTCAGAATGCAGCAACCATTAAAAATAAGTGTGTGCAGTCTGTTTGTTGATTGAAAAAAATGTTCATAAAAGTATACAATTTTTGGACGTATATTCTGAAAGTTCGGATACGTCAACATTAATACCAGAAAGAGCCACCAAACCCCCACTTTCATACATGCTTCTTGAAGACTTGAAGGCTTCCTAGTCTTCGGAGGACGAAGGCATATTTGGTCCACCGAAAAGAATTGTCATTTCGGTAGACAGACACAAAATATTTTTTATATACTTTTTGAATGTATTTATGTGTCTGATTGTTCATGATTTTGAGAATATATCATGAACGTTATTTTTGTTTTAGATGTTTACCGCTTTTTGTTTTGTTTATTTATTATTAATTAACATAATTAGTCCACTCGGTGGACATATTAGTCTTTCCGGTGGAATCGAAATATCGTTATTTCGTTTTAAATCGTTTTTTTCGAATAATTGATCTCTGAATGATACTCAGTTCTATTGCAGGTTAGAGTAAGAGTCGTAATATACCTTTGATTTTTATAAATCACGTGTTTCATTTTTTGCCGAAAAAAATTGCCAGGCTTGACAATGACCCTAATACTAAATTCAAAGTTACTACAGCAGAACCAACGATTGAAAATTAATGATTTAGATGAGATTTTTTTCACTCTTCAAGAACTGTTACGTAGCGATTGCTTATCCAAATTTTATAAAAGCGACCGAAAGTCGGTTAAAAACACTTCAATGGTGTTTGATTTGCAAATGAATTCTGGATCCATCGACTGAAGTAATCGTTCTGTCCACGATTTGCCATTCAGTTATCAAATTGCAAATTAAAATTTCATTTTTTTTTCAAATGTATCATCTGATCAGATTTTGTTCAAATCTAGCTAAGAACCATTTGCAGGAAAAGTTGGTTTTTCGTAAAAAACCCTTATAGAAATCGGTTCATCCTTTTGAAACTGCTACGATGCCACAGATAGACAAAAAAAACAGACTTTCTTTTAGGGGTTAAAATGGAAGGTTAGATAATAATCCGCTTTAAGGAAGAAGTAGCTGGCCCTTGTTTATACTACATTAAATGTCGGTAATTTTGCTTCACAATAGCTTGGACGTGGGTGTGTAATATGTGGTGGTTAGCGCAAGATATTTCTGTAGGTACAATGTTCACCAAACGACAGTTGGCCAAGGACTGCGGACAATGCGGGTAACGTCCCTCTTCCGCGTTAGCTCGTTCCGCATTAATCACTGCATCACCGTACGAATATTAATATTCTCCGACCGAAACTGACCAACTGCTCGATAGATAATGCGTCTTTGTTTGTCTACCTGGATGGGTTTTTGTTATCTTTTTTTATTAAATTTTCAAAGACGCACCTCAGCCCGTTCGACCCAGTCAGGCTTAAATGGAAGATTTCCATCGTATTTGGTAAGGTTTTTGTCGCGTCGCGTTCAATAACCGCCGCGTAATTTTGAGCAAGTTCATGTTTGCAAGGAGAAGGTGGTCTTTGTTTTGGCAGGCCGCGTGGCGGGCCGTCCTCGCGCGCCGGTCATTGCTTCCTGATCAGCGGCCGTGGTCCCGCCGTGATGATGTCTCGTTGCGTTTGCGTAACGCCACCGCATACATTATTCATAACTGACACGATACAGCCGCTATTATCCTTTGTTCTCTTAGTAATTTCATCTCACAATGATAATATGGTTATCATCATTCTGTTGCGTGCTGTCGATGCATTTATTATTATTTGTTACGATTGTTTTGTCGGATTAGCTTGATGCCTCTAGCGAACGGTTTCTTGTTTCAACTTCAACGGATTAATTTGTAGTACCTACTTTTGACTAATTTGTAACATTAATACATCCCCACATTAGTTTACGACATTTCAGTTGTTGTATGATTCTTCATTGTAGACGAAACAATTTTGTAGGTATGTTAGGTACCTACAGCTTACAGAACAACAGCAAAATGTAAAAGGCAAATTCTCAACGATAACAACCTGATTCTGAGCTATTTGTCGATGCCATTAAGTTTACTAATATGGCTTTTGAAGTAGATATGGATCCTAAGTACCTTGAGTATGTACAAATTTTATAAGAGTTAAGCTCGCTACACACTGAATCTGCCTACTCGCATTCTTTGAGACCTGATTTGATTGATTGTCTTAGCACAGTAGCAGTGCGAAAGATATGTGTGAACCAACTGTATTTAAGTACTTAGATACTAAAAGTATGAAACTAAGGTAAACGCAGGTATTAACGACCCCCTTAAGGCAATTTTGAAATCAATGGCGAATTTTAAGTATACTGGCTATCTTCAG
>BHDV01065380.1:97184-126185 GCA_005406045.1 Adoxophyes honmai
TAAAATTGAACACACACTAAGTAAAAATTATTCAAAAATGGTTAAAATTTTTGTCGGTTGGACGCCGAAAATCTAGAAAATTTGGGTTTTTTAAAATTTTATATATGAGAGTCGGACCAATCGACGCAGAAAAATTCGCTGATTCCAATGATATATATAACTCAATATCGCCCAAAATGTCGCTTGGTCATTTTTGCCTTTCAACCGTCGATATGCATATTTATTCCACTTGTGTATTTATTAGATACTAGCTGTGCCCGCGACTCCGTCCGCGTGGACTTCGATTTAACTCTGGCTACTAATAATAATAACTCTGATTCTCAGATACCTACTGTCTGTTAATTTGTACGAATTAATATCAAGAAAAGAAAGTGAACTTGAACGGTTCAGAGCAAAATACACGAAACGCAAAACATATACACGATACGTTTTGTGAAACTCGGAACATGCAAAACCATTGGTTATATTTTGGGTGTTTTACAGGAAAAAGTTAAATTTGAGGAGTATCAGATAAAATATAACAATTAGTTATAAAGCTTCTCTGTACACGATGTTATACGTGGAGCCGGCGAGAATTAAAGCGTAGAGTTTTCTAGAGAAGGGACCTCTTCGACGTACTGCTTACGCCCCGGTTTTTCGTCGAGATGGTCCACGGCACCTCTTGGTCGTGCAGTCGGTGCGGCTTTTTTTTGGGCGGTGGGGCTCTCCTCACAGGAAGACATACCCATTAAAAACCCACCGGTGGTTCCTGCCCGCCAGATTAATAGGCGTCGGGGGGCCCCTAGGGATGCACCAGCTCACTTTTTCGTCGCGTAGGTGATGTTCATCGACGAAGTGAAGTAGGCTGCGTCGTCGGCGAAAAGTCCCAGATGGATGTCACCGATCACCGGAGAGTCGTCGATGAAGAGAACATAAAGGGCCGGTGACAGACAGCTTCGCTGTGGGACGCCCGCTAGGATGCGGCGCTCCGTTGAGGTAGCGTCTTCCACCGTCACGACGTGTCTTCTGTCATTTAGGAAGGAAGCCAGAGCGCGGACGATTCTTCTTGGAGCTGGTAACGCAGACAGTTTGAATAGCAGCCCCTCATGCCATACTCTGTCGAACGCCTTTTCAATATCCAGCAATACAGCCGCTGCTTGCTCCTTCCTGTTTCTCGGCTCGGCCAGGAAGTGAACCACTCTCGTTAGCTGCAGGGTTCTGGAGCGCGCTCTACGAAAGCCGAAGTGTTCGGGGCGCGGTGCTATGTGTGGTTGCAGATGTTTTAGCATTAACCTTTCGAACACCTTGGCGGTGGTGCTGAGGAGCGCGATCGGTCGATGGCTCTCCGGTTTCTGTAGATTCTTCCCGAGCTTCGGTATCATTATCAACCGACCGAGCTTCCAGGCGTCGGGAAAGGGCCGGTGCGCGTGACTCCGTTTAAGATTCTAGTCATCGCCGCGATGGTGCATCGCGGTAGATGTCGCAGGGCCATGTTCGGGATTGTGTCGACGCCAGGTGTTTTCTTTGGGTTAGATCTCTTTAGCTCCCTTTCCACTTCGCGGGGCGAGACGATAACCGGGTTGTCATGGCGGGTCTCGATAGGTGGGGTGAAGTATCCATCCAAGTGTTCGCTGACTGCTGCTGTGTACTCGGCGTCGTCCCTTGGGTTCGGCTGCAACTGCTTCTCGAGGCACTCGGCAAAGATCTCCGCCTCGTCTTCCGCTTTGTACTACAATTGGCCGTCCCAATCTCGCAGTGGTCTCGTTGGCGTCGGTGTTGCGCTCAGCTGTTTTTACAGCCGGTCGATGGAGAGGACGTCTCCGTCTACCGACGCGATGTGGCTCTACCAGGCCTCTGTAGCATGCAAATTCAGTTCTTCTTTGGCCTTTTCTACCAGGGTCTTTAGAGAAGGGCATCTAGTCAGCTGCCACCGCCGCCTCAGTTGGCGGGTACGCTGTATGAGATCCTGGATCTGGGTTGGGAGTGAGTTTCTGCTCTCTGTTTCCGGAACAGTGTGTGTAGCTCGACTAAGCGACTTCTGGATGTTGGCGGCCAGTGTGTTGGAGTCTTCTTCCATAGCCTCAGCGGATGTGATCGGTCTGGTCTGGGATTTCTTCTCGAGCTGCTGACAACACTTTCCAGTTGATGCGTCTTCCCGGCCACCGTTCTATTGTGGTTGCCGTGGACTTCTGCGTTAGTAGGACTGGTATGTGGTTAGATGCCAAGTCAGGGAGTGCCTCCTGCACCATCTCTATAGTCACTTTCTCGCTAATTGCGAAGTCTATGACCTGCTCCGACCCGCTCGCAACGCAGTAATAGGTTTGTTCTTCGGGTCCCAAGACTGCGGCTTTGTGGATCGCCCTTCCGGCGGTATCTGTGTTGATGAAGTGCCAGGCTGGATGTTTGACGATGAGATCACCCGCCAGGCTGATCTGCATGGGTGCCATGCCGTGATGTTGGCTATGCCACGCCAAGTTCTGCCGTGATGTTGGCCGGTGATGCCGCCGGTCTGTAGGCTGCATAGATCCGTAGTTGACGGCCCTCCAGTAGGACGTCAACTTCCAAGATGTTCAGGGGGTTGAGTTGTTTAGGTTGGTCGCGGTGGAGCTCGCGGCGCGCTTTATAGTAGTGCTTGCCGCGCCTGTGCAGAGTCCAACTTAAAATGAACCCTATTTTGTACGGTTTAGGATATTACTGCCAGCTCTTCTTATGTTGGACTTTTTTTTCGTGTGTTATCTATTTTTTTTTTCATATGCAAGTTCCATGTTATCATTTAAAGGACTATAAATTACAAAACTTCAATGCTTTCACTAAGTTTTCTATAAACCAACAACGATACTTTTAAGCACTAATTGATATTTTTTTTAAATGGACATAACTTTTTTATTTGTGAACCGATTTAAATAAAATATACCCTATATGTTAATCCGAAAAATTGCCTATACATCAATGAAAACCGCAACCTTCTACGTTAAGCCGTTTTAGAGATTAGCGCGCACAAACAAACAGACAAACAGACAAACAGACAATAATTCTAAAAACTATTGTTTTGGGTTCTATTACGCTAATAAATAGCCCTAGTAACAGTTTTTCTCAAATATCTTCAATGTACAGACACGGACTTGTTACAGATTTATTATATGTATGTATGTATGTATAGATTCTAGTTTTGTACATTTCACGTCATTTCTATTATTGCCGCTTTGTGAACACGACAAAAACAAACAAGTATGTAAACCGGTATTGCACACGAGTTTTTTGCTGCTTTCGGGACGCAACTGTATTATTTATACTTTAAGAAATGCATGGGAACTATTTACGATATTCGCACGGCGCACCAATTGTAACTAAGTAGGTACATAAATAAATTATTTTCCTTTGTCTATAGTTTTCTTGAGTGGTAATCGATAGGTATATTCGCAGCTGGGACTACGAGTATTAGTTTTATATGTGCGGAAATGGGTATCCTCCAGACGGGACTATTATGACTATTATAATAATGACTTAAGTATTATTTAAAAAAATACATATAAGTATTCACAAATGGGGTAGGTAGAGCACACGAAGGTACGTTGACAAAATCACAACTGATTAACGTTTCGTTACTACTTTTAGCAAAATTTTAGGTTAGAGAGGTTTGAACAACAGGTTGCTATTATTTCCTCAGCTATCACTTATGAAATTCACGAAAGGAATGGAGAGGTGGTTATTCTTCTACCCGACACCACACAGATACACAGAAAATCCATTTTCTTTTAATATTCCCGTATGGTTCATAAATTTACAGAGAAAAAAGTAAAGGTTATTTTTAAATAAACAAAGTTCCTCAACGGACCACAGATCTAGGTATTCATTCACACTAATTAATAAAACAAAGTTGCTGAATACATTAAAAGTTATTTAGAACCTGATAGATCTTCCAAACCGGTAAATTAACCAACGATCGCGCATTATATTGAGTTTTAATGTATGAGAACATGCATTAAATTTGAATATCACTCTGTCTATCTGTTTCCGCAAGTGTTTATTCTTTAAACTAGCAAAAAATGATGGGCTAAAATTATCTTGGAAGCGCGATGTCCATAAATTTATATTTGTGCTATCATCAAACAAAAGTATTTGATTTTAAGCATTTTGCCCTTTACTTTTTGAGCTATTCACAGTCATAAATCTATCGCTGTCATTTAACTAAACAACTTCTACACTAAATTACATCTTAGTGTAGGTATACTTGACGATTATGTTAATGTAAATTACAGTAGCTATGACAAAATAAACGGAGTTTATTTTTATTTATCTTGTTTTGTGAACTTCCGTGTTTCTTTGTACCTACACACAAATTGACTCGTTTGTATCTAATTTCATATAAATATTTTAAATGTACCTCGTCATACACGAGCCACTTACCAAGAACTATTCAACACCTCAACTGACCTTATCGGAGTTCTAATTATACCATAATACGCACACACGTTAGAAATTAGGAAAGGATTTCCTTCACATATGTACATAGCGAGAAACAGAGTCTATCCGGAATAAAATCGTTTTAAAAGATAAGCTTTACATCGTAGTCAGCGGAGCGTTTTCTCTCCGGAGGTTAAAGAACCCTTGTTAGCATACGAATGCTGTGAATATTTACGTCTATTTACTAGCGCATTACGGGCTCGAGTGCCCGTCCCGGCCGTTCGCATTACCGCAAAGCTTCACAATTAATAAAGTGCGTAATGCCTGTTGTATCTTTTTTCGCAGCAACCCACCGTCCTTCACCAGTTCGTGCCCCAGCCCGCTCCCACACAAGAACTGGAACAGCCTGAGGTACTAAGCTATTTTAATCGGTATTTTATTTACAGCATAAAATGTTTTGTTTCTCTTTACAAATTTATGTTAATCGAGATAGTTTCAATAAAATAACACTTTGAATCACATTATGGTGAGTTAATATGGAATTGAATTTAACTAGCCGCTTGGATTTTGAAAAACAGCTCATAAGCTAGATTTCATTTAGATAATGTAATAATTGAAATAACAGTAATAGAAACAACAGATCACATACCTATTCCGTCGACTTGCGTTCCGGTTGTATGCGGAACACCGCACGCCTCGCGCTTAACGACGCTTTGATCTTCAGGCGACTAAGCCGAAGTACTATTTTAGAATAAGTATGTAAAAACTAGGGAGAAAAATAAAATGTATTAAAAGGTCTGCTTTGTATCATCTGCTGGCTTAATTTCCACTTTTAATGATGGCGACATCGGTTTCTTTACTAGCGTTGACATTTGTACTTTATAATGCATGCAACAGTGGTAAAAAATATTAGGTGAGTGATTTTAACATTTAGATAATATGTTTGTGTTGTTTTAATTAGCTTCTTCTAGGATTATTTATACACTAACCGAGATTGTTCGCGACTATGTAGGTACCTACGCTGATTTACTATTAAACATGTATTTGTACCTATTATTATTTTCTAATCTCTCATTACAGTATATCCGTTACATTACACATTGTATTGCATTAAACAAGCTTTTTCCGGCATCATTTGCATAGGTTAATAAAGGCTTTAAAACTACATTTAACTTTCTATCTTTATCTTACTTCGATGTTGAACTTCAAGGGATTGCTTATGATAACTACAGGCGTGGCAGGTCTTGAAACGAACAATAAACCGACTAATAATGTAATAATGCTTCTATTGTTTTCGTTTAATGTTTCTCTAATTGCATGATGGAATCGTTCTATCACGTTTTTATTTTTTTATCTCAGCTACTCATTTGAGAATTGTTCCTATTTTGTAATAAATAAAATCATCATTGCACATTTGCAAAGAAAGTGGCAAATCTCGTTTTAAATTATCAAGATTTTTTTTCGCTTTGTAGTGCCACTTCGTACCTTTTCACAAGAAATGTCACTGTGACATACCGTACTAACTACTAATTAAAGCAACATGAAATTCACTATGAAAAGGTTCAAAGTGGCACAGGTATCAATTTCCTTGACTGTACCTAAGCACCTACTTTTCAAAATATTTTTGTTACCTGAATATGTAATAAATATTTATTTCTGTAGAACATCTGCATGTAGAAATAGAAGCGGTAACTATTCATGTATTCTAAAGATATCCACGTTTATACATTCAGTATGAAATACCCAGCAGAGTGCGTATCTCGTTTGCATACTACTTTAGTGAAGTTCTCAAAAAGGTTCCAGGAATTGGGGCCTACAGACTTGATATTCTGTAAACGAGAACTAACTTACCAAGTGTTACCAAACTGCTTAGTCAGATTTTTAGAGAAAATATTGTTTCAACCAGCCTACGCGTTTCGGCTAGTGAAATTTAATTCATAGCTTTCATTCAAAATTATTCATTTATAAAACAGAAGTTCCAGAATTTTACTTCTTTCTGCGTAAAATTATAGGTATCTCGTATTGTCTTTTGTTTTAGAAATTGAAGAAGTTTTCATTATTTGATTCACAGATTTATCAGTGTCCCCCTCCTTAGGTAAAATTTGGGTGCATACTACTTGCTCATAGATAGGAATGTGCCTATATTTGAAAGCTCGTAGGATGAAAATCTGCGAAAAACAATCACGTTTAATTTGCAGCTATTCGTCGTAACAATTAATGTCACGAAGAATGGCATGTTTCGATATCCAAGCTCGAGGTCATCCGTAATATTTTAGGATTAATCCGCAGTCCATAGGTACAAGTGCTTCAGTAAGAGTACGCGAGAGAGGTATGTAGGTACTCGTATTGAATTGGCGTCACCAGTACTAGAAACAGTTTAATTTAAAGACGCTTTTCCGCGGCATGGCAAACCGAGATCACAAGCGACGAGGAATTAATTGTTTCTAGGCTTCAGTCTACGGCTTTCACGGAGTAGGATGTAGTTAGATGTATGTTATTTACCTTTTGTATTTGTTTTTCTTCTTTTCACTTTTTGTCTGTCCTTATTTATTATGTCTTTTTAAACCCATCAAAGTTTTAGAGGCGTTCAGTTAAACTTAATACATTGTTTCCTTTACTCAATTGTTCATAATGTTAAACATTCTTCATTTTAGTTATTTTTTTCTTTGTATTTTTCACAATTTTCACTAACCTACATGGTTATGTTCGCATAAAAATATGTTACATATGAATTATATGACACTCATGCATCACTAATTGATCATGTACAGGTAACTGATCATCATGAATTGTTTACCGAATGTGTATTTTTAACTAATTAGAATGTTCTATATTTAAACCTAAAAAAATATGCTAAAGTTGTAAATATGTTTCGTGTACTCTGTCAACCTCATCTATGAATGCAGGCGTGATTTATGTTGTAAAATATTAACCCGTTTTAAAAGTGCACCGATCATGATTAACGGTTGCCGTTGTCCACCCAGCAGGTGCAGAAGGTGAACATGGAGGGCAGCCCGGTGCAGATGGGCCTGCCGTGGGGCCTGACGCAGGACGACCTGCGCGCCATCCACCGCAGCGCCGAGGACGCCGCCGCCACCCAGCGCCGCGACCAGCAGATCGACAACGACATGCAGGAGGTACCTACGTAACATACACATCGTCGCGCTTCTTTCCCAGAGGGGTAGGGCACCACTTTGTTCCGTTTGCTACGATCCTTAGATACTTCTTTTACTTCATCCACATGCCTTTTAAGCAAGTGGCGTGCGGTCGGTACAAAATTAAGGTAGGCACAGAGTACCTAGGTATCCCATTCAAAAATACAACTTTTTAAACATGGTAGCTTGCTCTGTAGGCTTTGCGGTGCCTACAATGCTTAAAATTCAAATAATCTCGTACACACATAGTAGGTAACGTATTTTTATTATTCTGGGATAACGACCTGTTTTCGGGTATGGCGTATTTCGTCTCTATCCCAAATAGGCATATGTTCGTGATGTGCGAACTCTTGGACATGATATGCTATATGAAAACATCTCGTTCTGTCCACACGTAAATTTGTAGTAGCGACTTATAATCGAAACAAACAAACAAAACATCTAAACCATGAGGCAAACTAAACATCTAAGGCCTGACTTAAACAAAATGAGCCTTAAATATCACCCAGTACGAGGAAATGTTGAGTAAAAAGTATGTTCAGTAGGTAGGTACCTACCTAAACAGCCTAACAACAATTTATGAAAAAAAAATCAAATCAGTACGCCCTGACTGTTCCTATTTGCAGGTTAAGACCATCGTGAACACACTGGCCGCGGCGGCGGAGGCGGAGGCGGAGGCGGAGGCGCAGGAGGAGCGGCGCCGCGCCGACGCGCCCGCGCAGGACGCGCCCGCGCTGCCGCCGCGCGCGCCGCGCACGCTGCTGCTGCCGCAGGACATGCCCATGGAGGAGAGGCCGCACTGTGAGTTCAACTACCCTTTGGCCCTGCCTGCACAGACTATCCTTGACAGACGTTTTAGTCTGTGAAAATAGAACCTATGGAATTGTATGCAGTAACGCACACGACGTACAAAAGTCCGGCGCACAATGCATACAATCTATGCAGACTTTTTGTGCTCCGCAGACTCGATCGCACAAAAGTCTGTCGTCTGCGCTGCGCCTTTCTTTATCAAACACCCTAACTACTGACGACACGTCAACTTATCGACCAATTTATCGACAGTTTACAAACCCCGGCATTTATTTTGGCAAGGTTTTGGTGTAGTGGGGTAAGGTCGCGCATCGTTTTAACAGGGAAAAACGATGTGTGAACTTACCCTCACTACTCCAAAACCTTGCCAAGTCAGATGCCGGGCTCTCTAGCTTGCTAGAGCATTAGCTAAAGATAAGTAACGTAGTAAGTATTAGCTAACGAACACTGACTTATATTCTATGGAAACCATATTAAATTGTAACAACCAACAGTGTGTTGTTAAACAGATAATAATCAATCATTTTGGCGGAAATGACATAATGTCGATACCTACATTCCGTCGATAGATTGAACATTTTATTATCTAGAGACCGCACCGGCTATAAAATACCCGACAACTTGAAAAGTAGAAACTTCAACATTTATATTTTAAACTTCAATGCTCTTTACTCACAGACATCCGTAAACAAATTTCCATGTTTGTGTGGTGTTGTGCTCTAAAACATGCTCCTAAGCTACGAGTACCTACCTACATCTTATCAAGTTCGTATTCATTTCGCAGGGAGCCTTGCCTATCATTGTTTTTTTGGTACTCGTAAGTGCTAAAAATGCTGAAATGTTGCAAGTGAATTCTTCAGATCGTTACACATAAAATCGATTATGATATACTTGAACATAATGCAATCTGAAGTAAATTCTGAAGGTATTTACTTCAATGGCTTTGATTGAATAAATATGTTTTGAACTTGCGAATATGTCAAATAGGTACTTCTCTAAGGCCAGCTTTACACCTGTACCTAATACGTAAGTAGGGACGCAGCTATCTGCTAAAGAGAGAAATGAGTATTGGTATCTCATTCTAGCTTATAGCTGTGTCCCTACTTACGTAAGTAAAACTTACAGGGGTAAAGCTAGGCCTAAACAATTATTGTACGTAAGGATCTACTGAGTCATAGAATGAAAGTCCTTTGTAATTTTAGGCGCAAGTTGAAATCTCACTTTCTGGAAATGTTAAGTTGTTTAGCTCTTACCTTAGCAGAGCTTTATGGATTCCAGAAAAACCAATAAGAAATTTAATAGCACTGCAATTGCGTCGCACATCAATGTCATTCGTTAGCGGTCGTTAATTACTCATAGTATTCCATAATTTAGAACAAGGCTATTCTCAGTGTAGCTTCTGCCAGTTAATTATCAGGTACTTAAAATGCATTAGGTAATTTTATGTCAGAACTTAGTGTAGCAGAAGTACTACAGTCTAACAACTTTGTGCGCGACCCTTCTTGGGAATAAGAGGTGGGGCGGGGTGAGGTAGGACGTCATAACGTTACGCGATGTTCTCCCCCACCACCCCTGCAGTTCCCGCTGATGTCTGTCTATAGGTACCTCGGTCCGCTACCGTCTCTCATTAACAGGGACGGAGATTGTGGGACTATAAGTAGGTATACTTAAATACACAATATACAATGTATACTCGTACTTTGCAGCGGTTATAAGTGATGAGTTGAAGTTGGCAGTCACTGAAGTGAGTTTGTTGCGCGTTGCAGACATGCAGCCCCGTTCGGTGCGCAGCGTGGACGCGCTGCTGGCGCCCGAGAAGCGCGTCAAGCGATGCGCCTGCAGCTGCGCCTAAGCGCGCGCTCGCAGCGCGTGCGCCGCGAGGGCCGCCCAGTCCGTCCATCCCATCACCGTGACATTAACCCATCACACACGGCTATTCGTACTTGTAAATAAAACAATAACGTCTCAACTCCGAACAGTCGTTTTCAGTTATCTCAAAGGTGGTTGGTTGTATAAATACGAATTTTAATGTTTGTTAAATAATTCATATATTTATAAAATGTTTTCCTTTTGAATGTCCAATCATTCCATGAAGTGATGTATCGTTATCCTGAATGCAAAATGCAATATTTTAGTGTAAAGTATTTTAATGTTAGCATTCTATCATTGACGACAGTACAGTAAAATAAGAAAAGAGTCATCCATACTGTCGAGTTTATTTTGGTATATTCGATTACTTAACAGGTTCCGATATTCGATAAAGGTAGTTTGTAATGTCATCTAAGGTAGGTTTTGTTTGCATTTCTCGGAGATGAATCGCATTTAATTTCAAACCGATTTTCCTTCGAAACCGTAAATGGCTTCTTAAATTATGATAGTATTAATCTCAAATAAAACTTATGTTCCATTGTGATCCTAAATTAAATTTTTATTTTATTCTGATTTTTGTTTTATTGAAAAATTATCCTGTTTTAAATTAGGACAAGATGCTTGTTACCAACGGTGGCTTAAATAATTTGTCATCGCACTTGCTTGTCAATGGTGTTAATACAAGCGCGTATTCTTTAGGACAAATAGGCCTAAATAGTAACCGCGGGAGTTACCATCACTGCAGACCCACCATACCCCTGGCCATACCCCTGGGGGTAGGGTGGGACAGAACCATACCACCATACTAGTGTTGTACAGTGCTTTTAGGTTTTGTTTTTTTTTTTTTGTTTTTACATCCTAAGGGAGGAAAAGTTAAGTTTTAAAAATTGCAAAAGTTAGTATAGGTACGTTAGTTCATACTAAGGAGGTTACAAATGTAAAAATAAAAATTCTGCTATTAAAACTTAAGGGCCAATTTTTAAATGCAAAATTAATGTACGGACAGCTGCAGAGAAGAGTAACCCCCCACCCATACAATGTTTCATTACTAAGGGGTTACCTTTCTCTGCAGCTGGCTGTACGCATTATGAAACTGTATTAATTTAATCCTTTGGATGTATGTCAACGCGTTTTTAATATGCATTTTTTGTAAATTTGTTTGAACCTTTTTGGCAGAATCTGGCTGTAAGACCATTCGCATTCTGTACGAAACATAGTTCTTGTCTGTGGTATATGATTAAAAAAAAGTGACGATAGACCTAAACGTGCTGACAGCAGTGACAGCGCAAGCGGAATTGCGCGGTGCGGTGACGTAATGTCATGCATTTTCTTTAATTTTTAGTTTTTACTCGCAAATGTGATGAAAATCATTGTGTGTAACACGGGCAGTAAAGGAAATTTCAAACTCGAGTCATAATCATAAGAGTTTTCTCTAACAGACTCTCGTTAGAAAAATTCCATTTACTTCCCTAGTTTCTCAATGTACTATTATGAAATACTATTATTTTCACGTTTGATCATCTGGTTACCCTGAATTTGCTAAACGTGGCACTGGATTTTTGAACTTAACTCTGATGAGATTAGTGCTATATACAGTCAGAGCACGAGATAATTTAGTATCAATCCAATTACATACCTTGTTACTATTAACGAATTATATCGAAACAGTCTCGAAATACCTTCCGTTAACATATACAGATTGACCGTCAAGCAAAGCATAAAAGTTATTACGGCTAAATTTACTGCAAACTTCCTAAATCTGTCATTTACAACCCTATACAAAATATAAATGTAAAGAATGGTGCTAATAACAGTGAAAGTGCATTTAAACATCGTGCAAAATATCAACTCAACTAAACATGTGTCCATAATATTGAATAATAAGAAAAATATACAAACACCAGTTAAAACTATTGAAAACGACCAAGAAAATATTGTTAATTCATAAAAGCTGATTTTAGTGACTATTACAAATACCACGTTTAAAGTATTGTACATATGTTTTACAAGGAAAAATATCAGAATTATCTCTACAAAATTTAAGTAAACAATGCTACTGAAAGTGAGAAAAGATAGGTCTTCATGCGTAATTATTGCGCGATCTGTCTCATCAAAAATTTTGTATGCTATGACGTGCTTTAAGAAGCGGACCGAACTTATTTGTGTGGAGACCACGGACCAGCAAGCGCAATGAACTTGACAAAGGTCGCCTATGTTCAGTAGGGGACGTCTTATGGCTGAAATGATGATATGATGATTCATCGTTGATAGAGATGAATCTCCAGTCGATACTTTATGACGTTTTCTCCATGAACACAGAACTATTTCTTCATTTTACAAATGGTAGTATTGATGTCTCACTCGGTACACCTTTAGCTTAGTTAAACACCAGATGAACTTGATTTTTAACTTACGATTTAATTTTGCAATTATCTGCAATGGGAATGTCTTACTCTGTAAGCTTTAAAGTTTCAACTGGCGCCACTTAAAAATTAGTCAAATAAACCGCCCCGCGTCATCCATGGCGCAAAAGTGCCCAAAACGCTAGCCGCGTTACCGCGTTGAACTGCGATGGACAACCTTTGCAACAGGAATGACCCAGAGCGTGGGTCAAGACCTCTCTCACGAAGCTGATTAGTTACTGTATCCAAGGCATGTTAATTTACAGTTAAAACGCATTACGATACTCCATATCGACGGGACAAAAGATTTGTTTAGATAATCGCAATGAAAGTTGTGTCATCTATATTGGGCACTATGCATAATGCCCGGGCATTATGGATTGATTCCTTTTTCGCCACATTCCTTTTTGGACATATTCCGTTTTCGCCATATTCTTGTTTCGGCACATTTTTGTAAATTAGTTATACTAGGTACGAAATACTTGTGTCCAGAGATGTACAAAATACTTTTAAAAAAGTATTTAAATACAAAATGCAAATACTTTTTAAAAATAGTATTTCAAATGCAAAATACAAATACTTTTTAAAAATAGTATTTCAAATGCAAAATACAAAATACGTATTTTCAAAATACTTTATTAAAATAAAATACTTTTTTTTACTATCACAGTGTTGTAGCCCGACTGCCACAGTGTTGTAGCCCAACTGCCACAGTGTTGTAGCCCAACTACAGTGTTGTAGCCCAACTACAGTGTTGTATCCCGACGGCCAGTGTTTTTAGCTTAACTACCACAGTGTTGTTGCCCGACTGCCACAGTGTTGTAGCCCAACTACCACAGTGGTGTAGCCCAACTACCACAGTGTTGTAGCCTAACTACCAGTGTTGTAGCCCAACTACAGTCTTGTAGCCCAACTCCCACAATGTTGTATCCCGACAGCCGCAGTGTTGGAACCCAACTACCACAGTCTTGTAGCCCGACTGCCACGGTGTTGCAGCCCAACTACCACAGTGTTGTAGCCCGACTGCCACGGTGTTGTAGCCCAACTACCACAGTGTTGTAGCCCGACTACCACAGTGTTGTAGCCTAACTACCAGTGTTGTAGCCCAACTACAGTGTTGTAGCCCAACTCCATTTAATAGACAATTATTTTTGACAACAAACACTAGGTACTTGTATTAATGGGCTGTCAGCGTTAAACATTAAACGTAACGAGGCAAAATAGCGACACGTAAACTACCTAACCTACAATTAATATGTAATAACGTGCGTTTTGTTTCATCTGTAGCGCCACTAGCGGTGATTTGCTAAAATTTAAACATACATACGTATTCTCACGCCTGTATTCCCAAGAGGGGTAGGCAGAGCACATGAATCACAAGTGCCACGTCTAGCAACTCCAGGGTAACCAGACGGCTAAACGTGACATTGCAGTGACAGGTCGCTAGCCTGTCGCCCACGATACACTAACCCTTTCCCAGAGTCGACTCTTACAATTAAAAAGTATTTTGTATTTTACAACCATTTTCCAAATACAAAATACGTCTCGAAAAGTATTTCAAATAAAATACAAAATGCTTTTTACGAAAAAGCATTTAAATGCAAAATACAAAATAGGTATTTTGCATTTTGTATTTGCATTTTAAATAGAAGTATTTCAAATAAATCGCATCTCTGCTTGTGTCTTTGCTAGCGTAATAAAATAAAATGATATTTATTAGTAAAATATTATATTTTAATCATAAAAAGTAGAAGACAAAAGACTAGTATTTCATAGTATAACTTATTTACAAAAATGTTTCGAAACAAGAATATGGCGAAAACGGAATATGTCCAAAAAGGAATGTGCCGAAAAAGGAATCAATCATTATGAGATTATACTCGTACGTATGTGATACACTCCAGATTTAGCTTTATTATCACTTTGCCCAGTTGTCAGGTAGCAGTATAATAATTTGTAGGTAGTTAAGTTCTGTTTTGTTTGTTATTTTGTCAGGTTTATTTTGTACAATAAAGAGTTACATAGATACATATATACATACATACTCGAGCCATTAAAAGCCACTAGCGACGTCGGGCTTTTAACAAATTCTCGTCAGTAATATACTTTTTACTGCCCTTAATTCACAATGTACTATTATTATCTCCCACATGTTCTCAGGACTTGCGAAAAAAATGAATCCTCAGCATTTAATCATACGCACCATGAATATCAACAAGGAAATTACGAAGGTTAATTATTACAAAACAAACACTAGACGCTATGACGTGCGTTCTTGTGGTTAACGGGGTTTTGAAAAAACCCCAATGCTATTAAAAAAATGCTTACAAAACTAAAAGAAACCTGTACGTGTACTTATCTTACATAATACGTTCCCAAATCAATCGTAGGAAAATGCTAATAGTACTATTAGGTGTAGTTGTGGTACCTATTGGTTTGAAAAGAATAAAAACAAAACATGTTAACAAAATACGAATACAAACAAAACATTTATTATTTAAAATTTGTAACTATACAAAATCTGATGAGATCGGTCATTCGGACAATAATGTTCCTGGTTTAGTCTACAGTATAGTGATATGAATTACTTAATTTAATTATTACTATTAACTTAATTATTAAAAACGCCTATTGCAGAACAATTTACTCACTTTCTGAATTACTTACAAATACGTACAGTAATTTACAACTTATATACAAATTGTTGTGGCTACTTATATTCAGTCAATCAGGATTATTTAAATGATATCAGTTTCTAACTTTATATGGGAGTCATATTTGATGGCATATTTTTGTTCCAGCTCCGGTTGGGATTCCCTGTTAACTGTGCCGACGCTGTGATTCGACATATTATCGCAATTTTTGATGCGGTGACTTAACTCTGATGAGATTAGTGAAATGTACAGTTTGAGCACGAGACAATTTAATATCAATCCAAATACATACTTTGTTACTATTAATGAATAACACCGAAACAGTCTCGAAATATCTGCCGTTATCATATACAGATTTATCGTCAAGCAAAGCATAAAAGTTATTACGGCTAAATTTACTGCAAACTTCTTAAATTTGTCATTTATAACCCTGTGCAAAATACAAATGTAAAGGATGGTACTAATAACTGTGAAAGTCCATTTAAACAACATGCAAAACACCAACTCAACTAGCCATGCATCCATGATATTGTACAATTTGAAAACTATCCAAAGACCAGTTAAAACTATTGGGAACAACCAAGCAAATAGTGTAACTTTGTACAAACTGTTTTTAGTGACTTTTACAAATACCACGATTAAAGTATCGTACATATGTTTTACAAGGAAAAATATTAGAAAAATCGTTACAAAATTTAAGTAAACAAAGCTACTGAAACTGAGAAAAGATAGTTCTTCATGCGTAATTATTGCGCGATTTTTCTCTTGAAATATTATATATCCTATGACGCGCTTCAAAAAGCGGACCCAACTTATTTGTGCTAACATTTGATTTCTGTAGTTTCTCCTCCATTGCTTCATTTTTATAGCTGCTCCAATGGACAACAATAACTCTACAGAAACCATTACGATTTCGATTATAATAAATACTTCAAATACTTTCAGGGGTAGTTCAGATCGTTCTATATCACGCGAAGTACCATTACCAACATATACTTCTATGGTTCCATTTCCTACCAGGATAGAATTGTCTGTTTCTACAACTGGTAGTGGTATGTCACTATCAATCATGACCGGGGTTGTAGTCTCCGAGGGTAATTCCGTTGTATCCATCGTTGATTGAGATTATTTGAGATGAATCTGCCGTCGATACTTTATGTTGTTTTCTCCACGAACACGGAACTATTTCTTCATTTTACAAATGGTCGTAATGATGTCTCACTTAGTACACCTTAGCTTAGTTAAACACTAGATTAACTTTATTTTAAACTTTACATTTAATTCTGCAATTATCAGCAATGAGCACGTCTAGCTCTGAATGCTTTTAAGTTTCAACTGGCACCACTTCGTCTTCTATACTTCAACCTGTTGAACAGGAAATAATACAGTAAATATTACTCATTTGTTACTGTATCCGAGGCATGACTGTTAAGTTACAGCTAAAACGCATCACGATACTCCTTATCGATGCGGCAAAAGGTGTTTAGATAATCGCAATGTAGGTATGTTGTGTCATTTGAAATAAAGTACATACCTAAGTATTTATGTTTACTTTTGCTTCAGGCGTCGTTTAATTACAAAGTAAAGTTCCAAACTACGCTAAAAATTGGGAGTAAACACTTACAGATGTAGTGAGAAACTATTTTCCTTCGTAAATGTTCGGAAAAGTTCGTATTTATCGTTTTATTACTTAAAACAATTACAATTATTATTTAAAACTGGATATTTACCATATATTTAACGGGATGAATTCCCTTCAAAATGGGTACCGAAGCTATTTGAGAGAAAACGATAAATACGAAATTTTCCGAACATTTACGAAGGAAAATAGTTTCTCACTACATCTGTACCAGTTAGTAAATTAACCAGCTTGGTACGGCAAAGCGATAGACTATTATTCCTGTCACTGTCAACATAGAGACGTCAGCAAATGACAAGTTATATCACCAGGTACATTTCGCGCGTGTTGTCCAGCTAAGTAAGTCTACACTCGCTACACGTGAGAGGTTGGGTGGCTGCGTTTTAGTGGTAGACTTCGGTCGAGGCTGGTCGTGTCCCTCACAAGGTGATGTTCCACTGGCTCCGCGTCTTGCATTTTTGGTGGAAATAGTAATAAAAGTATGTCATGCAAAATTCCTGCCTCGCTGATGGAAAATTACTTTAAGTTACATTATCCCGCTAAGCGACTCTTTTCGTGATCCGGATTGTATTTAGGTTAAAGTACCCTCTCTGGAAGAAGGACCTTAGCAAGTTACATTTCGCATGCTTACCGAAGTACAGTCACGAACCGGGATTGTTGAGCCACTTGCCACTGTTCGCAATTTAGACGTGTAATCAATGACCGATTTGACAGACTAGATTATTGGATTAGTATTACACGACCAAGTTACAAACATAGGCAAGTGGCTCAACAATCCCTGTTCGCGATGGTACAGTCAGTAATAATGATATTGACTGTAGACACGACCTTTATGTTGAGACGAAAAGACGACCCGCCCTGCCACCCTGTAAGAGGTACCATCGAACCAATTGATTCCTGACCCACCATAGAACCCATGTACAGTTGACGTCGTAGTGACATTGCAGTGCTCGACAAAGGAATAATTATACCGCTTATTGTGAATACGTTTTGCGGTGTATCAGGAATCATTTCGTCCCACCGTAGGTAGGTACGTACCCTTTTTTTCATCTAGCAATAAACAATCGCAAGGGCAGCTAAGGGTACCATTGGCATGCCTCGTCATATCCGTTACATAGTTGTCTTGAGAGCAGGAACTAGACCGGCAGACTCCAACACAATTACGTGCGGGCTTACGATATGAATAAGGTGGTTTCTACGGCGACGTCACTGACGGAATGGCGTTTGTTCTCGAGAATGCCTGCGATGACCTAGTTTGTGGTTTCAGGATCAGCTTCACGGAACCCGCACGAGTTTACTATTAGGTTACATCGTTAAACTGCGCTCTACATTAACCGCTAAGTAATTTGTAAATTTATTAGTTTGTCTTAGTAGTTGCTTTTAATTAATTAGTTATATCATGTTAAGGTGTCCTAAAATGCTGGTATTTAAATATGAGTTTAGTACTTTTGGCAATATTTGGGTGTTTACTATGTAAATATATTTCTATCCGCCAGCTTTGTGTCAACCTCGTAATTCCCTGCATGTTTAACAAAGTACAAAGTAATAGTAAGTATTATAGACGAAGGCCTCGCTCTCAAGTCCTAAGTTGGTTACTTAGGACCGTTACTTCGGGTTCATTTAACATAATGAGATAATAATACACAAACATGCATCACATCTGTATTCCCAAATGTTGCACGAAACGACATAATAGTAAAAATCATGCCTATTTCTAGATAGGTATTCAGTTGAGTGGCTGATCAAATGAATTGAACTGTACAGTCGAACTAATTGATCTTTGAACCACTGGTGAACGTTGTCATAATAAACGTAAAAAACATTTTCTTATTCGAACAATGTAAAGTTATTGCACCGTAAAGAGGTTCTACAAATAGTGGTCCATCAATTGGTTCGAGTGTACAGGATGCTAGTTGAACTCGCGTGTACACAAAATTATTTAATAAAAAAAGTATGATTCATTTTGTTCCGGACGGTAATACGTAGGTTACCGGTTCGTTACAACCAAATATCATAATACAATGTTCTCAATACACCGCAATGTCAAAACAGACAAGTTTCATAATGCCTAAAATTCGAAATGACTTAAGCCTGATTCTTAATATGCACAATTCCTGATATCCCTTTAAGTCTAATTGACTTTTTCTTGTGTTTACTAATTTCCAAATCAACCTAATCTCAAAATGACTAAAAACAAAACTAAACTGTCGCAAGATTTAAACGTCAAATTCTCGATATGGAAAGTTTTCATTGACAGGTAAGACAGTATAAATTTAATTATCATCTTACGGGTTTCAGTTTGAAGGTTGAGTTTACGTCGAGTTGATACGTTTGTTAAGGCCTTTAGACAACATTTTAGGCATTATGAGAAAGTGTGTTTTTGAATTTTGGATGTAATGAAACTAATGCAATTTAACTTTCAGTCGAAATACCAATTATACGTTTTGGATATCGGGTGTAATGTGTAAACGTCAATATAACATTTTGTTTGAATGAAACTTAACGTTTTTGAGATTTTAGTCATTTTCGAACTAAGGCAATTTGAGATAAAGTCGAAATAGGTTATAGGGTATTATGATATTTGGTTGCAATGAACCGGTAACATACGTAGGTACCCGATTGGAGTGTCCGTAATGGTTTTTTGCCACATCGTCGACAGCTCATGACAAATCGTGTTTGAGGAATGGGTATCTTTTGTAAGCTTGTAAAAACTTAAAAACACGTGCAACAGAACCATAGTTAGTATCAATCAAGATGCGATGACGTCACGATCTTCAAAGAAATTGACGTCATACTGGAATTATGTTACTGGGTAAGTCTAAAAACTTAATCGAATAATATATACCTACTCCGTTTCATATAACATTTATTTTTTAAGTAAACCTAGACATCACCGCAAATGGTAATATCGTTTGTATTGAGAACGTTAAACAAAGTGTTATTGCAATAATTAAGTAAGTATCTCGAGTTTTACCTTTGGATTCCTGAGAAAAAAAAAAAATTGTCCGCTAAAAGTCTAATCATTAACGAAACGGAGTAGGTATAGGTGTACTGAACAATAGAAGAATCTACCAAGATTATGTGTCACAGATAATAATTACCATATAGGTAGGTGAGCCGTGGTAGCCCAGCGGTTCGAACCGTGGCCTCTCAAGCAGAGGGTCGTGGGTTCAAACCTCGGGCTCGCACCTCTGAATTTTTCGGAATTTATGTGCGATATCGAATTTGATATTTATCACGAGCTATTCGGTGAAGGAAAACATCGTGAGGAAACCTACACACAGCGACGAAGTAATTCAACGTTGTGTGTGAAGTTCCCAATCCGCACTGGGCCCGCGTGGGAACTATAGCCCAAGCCCTCTCATATTGAGAGGAGGCCTGTGCCCTGCAGTGGGACGTATATAGGCTGATGATGATGAAGATATTGTCACCAACGTAGAGAAAATAATGTTGCATTGGTTTGGGTACCTACGTGGAGAGAATTAATGAAACAAAGATGTGTAAGCAAATTTATAAGGAATGTGTGCGTGAGCAAGTCGGTCGAGGACGTCCTCGGAAAATACATATCATCTATTTCGGTGTCTCGTATGGTGTCGGGTTTAAAATGCAACTTCTCCATTTCATCGGTGGATGTCGTAAGAGACGACTTAGGAGGGTTTGGGTGTGCTTTAGGCGACATGCTGGTAACTTGTGATAGTTGTGATACGTCTTTCATCTACTTATATTTAAACCTAAAACTAAGTTAAAAGTTGGGAATGCGGGCCTGATGTGTATGCATGTGTGTAATTTAAATTAGAAGTATACGAAGCCGACAAGCATGAGGCGAAAGTCATTAATGTAGGTGAAGCTAGAGAAGTCTGTCAATCTAGAAGCGTTTGGCGCCTTGGGGGCGTCCATAAATTACGTGAGGTGTTTTTTTCAATTTTCTGACCCTCCCACCCCCCTTGGTGAGATATCGTGAGATTTTATTCAACCCCCTCCCCCACCCCCCCAAATCTCACGTGAGATTTTTCAAAATGTTATTTTAAAAAGAAAAAATAAAAATAAGACGCAACTTAAAAAAACTCAAATTTTTCTTCGTTCGACTTCGGATACACACATGAAGTGTCAAATGTAAACCGCCATCCACATACTCACTTCGCTTTTTTAAGACCTCTGGATTAAATGGACCAAAATAGTAGTTTTTTTGTTTGTATGAAACAAAAAAATTGCGTGATATTTGCCATGACCCCTTCTCCCCCCAACGTGAGATTAGATGAGATTTGACTCGACCCCCTCCCCCCTAAAACACCTCACGTAATTTATGGACGTCCCCTTGCTGTCTCTGTCTATCCTGCATAATGTATGGTGTATAATAAATGTAGGTATTTACGTAGTTAATATTTTTTATATAAAATGGTTCATGATGAAACAAACAGACATTCTGGCAAAATTTAATTAGTCTGAGATGTAATATAATGTTGTTTACAATACTTAGTAAAGAACAACAAGAACGTTAACTCTACACGATTCATGTTTATCTATTCGAAATACAAAGTTTTATTTGTGTAGGGTTAAACACCCGGGAGTATAGACGCTTCGATTTCAATTAATCTAGTTTCGCGAATGAAGTTATACCTATGTTATTTTATTTATCTACCTATATTAAGAGGCTGCGTCTACAACAAGTGGACTACGTGGCATGTCTCTGTGCGATTGCATGGGATGGCCAGATGTGATCGAAGAATTTGCGAGATAGATGGCCTATTTTTCGATGGGGCATACATCCTATACTTAATTTACATGGTTTAGGCAACAACTATTCTTTATATGGGACCTTCGGGCGATTGACAGGATATTTGAATCGAGTAGATATAGGTACATAGTATTATTTTATTATCCTCATACATAAAAATATGACGACTACTAAATTGATACATATGCGATGTAAAGTAGCTGTGACCGCGACTTCGTCCGCGTGGAATAGTTATTTTGGGCATTGCCTTTTTTTCGCAATAAAAGGTAGCCTATGTCCCTTCTCAGGGTCTAAAGATTATCTATGCCAAATTTCATCAAAATGGGAAAAAAAGCGGGAAAGCGTAACAGACAGACAGACAGAGTTATTATTACTTTCGCATGTATAATATTAGTAGGGATGTACGTTATACATCAATTCAAAATGTAGTTTTCACAGCCACAGAGGTGAGTAAGGGATTGCGAATATTGTTGTAACAATTCTATTGACGCACTTAAAATGAGCGCAGCGATCTGGAGTTTTCCGTCAGCAGTTTTGAACTTATTTATTGCTAATTAAACGAGGAAGTTTTCTTCAGTACCTATATCGTCTGTACTGCTGTACAGAGTACAATAGGCATTGTGGTTATTGAATTTATTTTCTTAAAAATAAGTGAAAATTTTGATAGAAGCTAGAAGTCAGAATGTGCAGGTTTATGGTAGTCAAATGTGAAAAACATACATACATAAGTACAATCGCGTCCGTGTCCCTTAATGGAGTAGGGAGAGCATACGAAACACGACATGGACAAAACCATTAGTTATAATTATCATATTATTATGTGAAAACCATGCGACTATTCGATATACCTACCTGTCCTACCTACATAATATAAGTATAATTAATTGCATGTTAATACGAAATACGGACTACTTATTTGGATAAAAGTGCTTAACATGCTGGTCGTGGCGTTCCTAAGGTTGATTTTAATTGGATGGGTAAATACAAGATAATAAACAAAGATATAGACAGCCATATTTTTTTATTCTAAATCATATCAAGCTTATGTCAAACTTTTTAAACGGCAACAATGGGAGCAGAGTACGGTGCCGCGACGTAGGGCGCCGAGACGTAGGGCGACGCGACGTAGGGAGACGCGACGTAGGGAGATGCGACGTAGGGAGATGCGGCGGCCACGTAGGGCGCGGCCGCATAGGCCGCCGGCGCCGCCACGTACGCGGCCAGCCCGCTGTTGACGCGATGGTAGTACTGCGAGCTGCTCGCCGTCACCACGGGCGCCGGCGCGGCCAGCAGCGGCGCCGCCACCACGGTAGGCTTGGCCGCGGCCAAAGCCACCAGAGCAGAGATGATTACCACCTGAAATTGTTAAATGAAAATAAAATGTAAATTGCAAAAATGTAACTTGAAATATTCACAAAATACTCAGTTGCATTTCTACTTTAATAAAAAAATAATAAAATGAAACACAAAAAACTTATTTTTTTCCTGTTTTTGCTCGATATCAACAAATGGTAACAACAAGTGGTTCTTGTTTCCCAAATCAAGTACGGGACTCTTCGTGCCCAAATCCGACTCGTACTTGCCCAATTTAACTTTTATGCAGTGGGTGAACTTACAAGCTTCATCATTTTGTTGGTTTCTGGTTGGTGTTGGTAGACCACGAGTGATGCAAAGGATGTGCAGGAGAGCGTGGGTGCGCGTTTATATACGAAGCCCACAGAATGTGGCGCAATGGCAGCTGGCATTGGGCGACGCGTGATGAGAATCAAGCATCTTGAGGATACACTTCTTACTACACTGTTACGGAATACGGCACTATTATGTATGCTTACAATGACTCGGGTTTCGCTGGTCAAGAGATTTTTATTGGTCATCGGATTTTTAATTCATCTTGGTATACGATTGTTTTATGATTCGTCTTTATGTTTACCATAGATATATTTTTACTTGATTGTATTCCTTTAAAGTAATATATAGACTTTAACTTTAACTTGATTCTCCCATAAGCCAAATTGTACGAAAAAAAAGAATCTACACTATTTATAACTCAAGAACGGCTGAACTGATTTGGCTGGAAATTGTTCAGGGGGCAGTTTAGAACCAGGAGACGGATATATGATATTTTTATACCATTCCCGAGGATGTGACATAAAACGTAGCGTGACGTTAGAGTCAGACAAAAACCTCTTAGGCGGCACAAAGTTCGCCGTGTCTGCTTGTAAGTAGATAATAATATTTTATATCATGGTGTGCCATGATACGATTACAGCGGACACTGCGGACAATACAAGATGGAAGTTTTGTTTTGTTTGTTGTTCTTAAAATATGCTATATCGTTTCTTTATTAACAAGGAAATCGCATTGTGCGTCGAAAACAAAACACTGTAAAACCCGAACACAGAGCTTCCCGGAACTGCAGGGATTACGCTCTGTATACGTTTCAATTTAAAGCGAACACAGGAAAATGCAGGGAAAATTTATACTCATTCAATTTATCATGCAACTACGTTTCAGTATCTGATCTCGTTTTGTCTAGATAAACAATTGGCACAAGAACTTTAAAATGCATTGGAAACATTCGCGTGGGTGTTCGAATCTAGCTTTATTTTATTTATAATTAACTTTACTAAAGTAGGTACCTACGTGAATGTAAAATAGTTGGCGTGCGCTTAAATTTAATTTTGCAAAGCAGCTTAATTCCAACAATGAACACACTTTTTTCAAATAATTTCTGTGTTATATTGAGTTCATGGTAAAATTCTATAACTACTTGAATCAAAGCGGCCTTCAAAAACAGTTCTCCAGTGACAGACCTCACGAGGTATTTGCTTGGCTTTGGTGTGGTTACGAATATTTCGGCGAAAATAATTTCAATCATATCAGCCAACAAAGGATCAAAAGGTAGACAGACGTATGCGTTTCAGCTTTTGCGTATCCTGTCAACGAACAAAATTCAAAGTGGTATTATTATGAAAGGGAAATAAATAATTAAATCTGTTTCATCCTGTTTAATAAATGATATTAGTGCACGTTTTGGTGTGAAAATTCTATATCAGTAGGTAATGCGATGATAAAGTTTACCTACTGAGGTAGCAGTAGGTAATATTATGTTTTCATGTTGTAAGAGACGACTAAGGACATAGGTTTAGGTATGTTTTAGGCGACATGCTAGCAAACTCTCACCAATTATACATATATCACATTGGCTACGAATCATGTAGTAGGCGCGTGATGAATGTATGTATGTCATTATATGTAAAACTAGTTTTATCATTCTAACATCAGAATTTATGTTACATCTTCATCTAATCAGTGAGGGAGTCGCGGACACCGAAACTTTTATCGATCATCGCCCGGAAATTAGCGAGCGAGGTGACGAGTGACGACGAAATGTTCTCGTCGTTTTCGACATCGACTGTGATTGTAAGAAATATTTCATTTTAACTTACCTAATCAAGTGCAATTTGCGTACAGGCTGTACAATTACATACAAAAACCTATACCAAGCCCCATATTCCCTAATGCGGCAGGTGGACCACGTTTTACCACTATTAGAATCCCTATTTTTAGGTCTTATTTTAGATGAAAAAGGTATACCTAGTAGTGACAGATTGCCAGCCTGTCGCCTGGAGCATACCTACATAAACCTGATTCCTCCGCCAGGTCAAACGTCGTTTTGAATACACTGTTGCAGGGGATGCAAACCGCAGCCGAGCTGACTTTGTGTGTCGAAAGGTAGAAGCTAGATAGTCAGTAGGTAATATCGTATTACTTCCTATCTTCCTTACTGACTTTTGCTGGTTTTAGACGCATTGAAGCGCATATGATAGCATTAGTTATGCCGTAGACCTTTCACGAGGCTTCGCCGGCGGAGCGTACCTAAACAGCAGAGTGGACCTCCCCTGGCAAAATATGCAAACGCGAGATAAAAACCGTCTTGGGACAGACATGTCCCGTAAAGCCATTTAAATTATCCTTCTCGTCTTCAGCCATGCTAGTGTCAGCATTATTGAGTGTATCAGTCCCTCTCACCTGAGCTTAGTGGCGGGACAGGGACAAATACGTTTTCACTAAGATAAAAGGGTACATCCACTTGCCTTCACCTTTTACCACTCTATTTTCTTGTACGCAGAAGGAGTATACACGCCGCCCATAGAATTTGTAAACATTGTAAACAATCTGTGTTTTCAAAATTAATTAACTTCCATTCGATCTCGTCTAATACCACAAAATACATTTGTTAATTGGTCAAGTCTTACATCATCATTATCCTTACTCGTAAATCATTAAAACAGTGTTGGAATAAATTCGTAATATATATATCATTAATAGGTTTATTTACCTTGTTCACAAGTTCCATTGACAGCGTATCAACCTACATTATTAAAAACATTGATTATGTATTTAGAGTTATACGTATAGTTAGTTTGCATACTTATCCGCTTATTGTCTAATTCATTCCAAATTTTCCAATTACCCCATGGTATGATGGTCTGAGGTCATAGTAAGTAGGTATTTACCAAATGTTAAAATGACTCTATGTTTTATTCCTAAAACTTTATACCTACTATCTGAATATCTCAAGATTGAAACGCACAATTATTTCAAATTTTGACTGTCAGAAATGACATTCTATTACTTAACATAATTCAAACTGTTTTGAACTTTAGAAGTCATTTTGAAATTCGTCCTTAAATTAGTAGTTTTTTTTTTAAATAGTAGCCGTTTTAGAATCTGATCTCTAAAGAAGTAAAAATGGAATAATTTTCGTGAATATTTCGTTTGTGAGTCGATAAAAACATTTTTAGACTAAAAGCTGGCTTAATACAATTAAACAGCAAACGCGATATATATGAAAGTCTAGGATCCTTGGTATTTTATTCTCAAAGGATTCGTATTCCCAAGCTTGTTAGTTTTCGTTCGCATTTTATTTACGATGTGAAACGTCTTATGAAACCCTCGTCACGTTACGTTTATTTTGCGTCCGACTGTCCGCGTTGCCGGCGCTCAAAGTCGCAATGTTGAAAATTTGAATCCTCTTTGTGCCAACTTTGCATTGTTTGACAGCATTCGAACATCATTGTTGCAAAATGTATTGAATAAGTCGTCGTCGGTGGAACTTTATGGTCTTAGGTTTTCTAGATCCATTCAAAATATCAGAAAAAAACAGCAGGAAGAAACGCTATAAATAAAGAAATCCCGCCTTGAGAAAATCCAGTGGGTTTAGTGCATTCACAAAGAATTAATAGTAGCATTGAGTTTTGAAACAATACTTGTCATTCTCGTATAAGTAGATATAGACATACATATTGACGTTATCTGCTGTTGGTTGAAAGAGTCACGATTGTGGGAAAGACTCCATTAGAGAGATCTCTCTCCAGGTAGATGTTATGCCAGGGGACCGAAGTCCATTAAGATAAAGTTGGATGTTGTATTTATTTACTCGAAACTTCGTTAGAACACTTTGATAGTCGATGACGTATGTGGAAGTTCTACTACTGTAGTGTAGCCTTAGCACGACAGGGCGCGAGTAGAGATATGCGCGAGATAGACTGTACCTGTCACTGTCTAACTAGAGACGTCAAAAAGTGACAGGTAGACTATCCCGCGTGCGACGCGACTACAGCGTGTTGCCGTGCTGAGCCTACTGGGCGATAGGTGGCGTTAGGATTGCTACTGGCTTAACATCAGTAGGTTTCTAGACATCAGCACATTTGCGAGAGTAGGTAGGTACATGGCTCACACGAGTTTTGTGGTTTTTGCGCGCAGGCTAGGCGAAGCTTAGAAGACCTTAAAAGGTTGTTAAAACGGCACAAGGTGCCTTCTTTTACTCATAAAACCCACGTTACTTGCCTAAGGCGCTGCACTATGAAAACTAAATGATTTCTGTAAGTGATTTCTTAAATTTAAAAATGAGACAAGATGAACTTCCGGGCGCGAGACGCTTCTAGCAAAATTTGTTTGAGTTTCCCACGGCTGTCTTGAAATTTCAAGCGCCATTCGGTTATAAATTATCCTATTTTAAAGTGGGTGGGATTGGAATGAATCAACTTTGAACTTCATTAATTAAGGACGACTGCTATTTTGGATTCGAATGCGATTGAACAAATGGCCTAACGAAAGTGTGCGAAGTATCTAGTTATAATTTGCTACCTACCCTAAATATATTTTTCGGTTATTTCGATTATGCCGTCGAAATACAAGCGCCCTTAAACTACGTTTATTACTAAACTTATTACCAGGTGCACAACGTGTCTTTTTACACACAATTATGCAAAATACGATAAATAAATAGTCGATTTTCAAATGTCATTCGAATTTATGCAACGTACCTACTTTTAATGATTCGAAACATGTTCACATCATTGGTAATTTTTTTGTACGTTTTAGGCCTTCGCTACGATGTCATTCTGCAAAATTCCCACGAGAAAAAGAAAGTAAAGTATCTTTCATTGAATACAAACTAAAAGATTCGGGACTTTTGTAAAATTCGCAGACTTACTTATCGAACTGAATACAATAACAACTTTTATAAGAATGTTTTATACGTATTTTAAGTCTCTTGCTTTTAGAAACGACTCACAATTTGTACATATTTAGATGAGTATCTACCCACCTACGAGCACGACTGTTTAAATTAAAGATTTTTTATGTGTACTTTCGTTATTTGTTTATTTTTCTGTGTTAGTCATTAAACAATCATATTTTGATAGTTTCGCGTATCTTTTCTATCAACCCCACGTATCAGTCAGCGCTATCACACATGTCCGATAAAAGATAATAAACATGAGTTATCCATGTTATTGAATTCTGTGGAAAACAATATCCTGTCGTCAGAGCACATATTGACAAGGCTTTAAACCGGGATTAAATATTTTATTCCATCCACATAAACAGCTAAGCGCGGAGACCCGCTTTACTCACGTTTTATCCTGGTTAAAAACGCTATGTTAAGGTTTCTTTGAATTAATACTTTTACGGCATTTTGTTTAATAACTTGGGAATTGTTACTTTCATGAATATAAAAGGTCATAGTTCATATTCAAACTTCAGAACAATTAAGTACGCATTCTAACGCACGACAAGCTCACCCAATCTGGCTTACAAAAGCTAAAAAAAAATAAGCAAAATTAAAAATTTTGAAAAATACCCACGACGGTAAAAATCTCTTCGAAAAAGAATAAAATAACTCAAAATCCCCGAATTAACCCAATTATTATGTAAGTTTACCATAATACATAACCGAGGAATACCCATCGGGGGCTGCCTTTAACTCAGCTAAAGTTTTTCTAGTGACGTAAATACCATTATTGAAGAATTGTAGATGTTTAATGACGACATAAAATACACTTCT
>BHDV01065380.1:136580-147710 GCA_005406045.1 Adoxophyes honmai
TAGTCAACAAGTTACCAAACATCTCTACTTTATAATTGTAAATAAGAGCTCCACATATGTAAGTAGGAACACATATTATTATATTTGTATGGGTAATTGATTTAAGTGATTCTCGTATATAATTAACCAGTTCAATACTATTCTCCGACAATTTAATATCATTTTCGCCCACAAATATTATACAATAGTCATGCATTGTAAAATGTTCTAGTTTAGTATCTAAATTACATAATAGTTCCTTCATACCGCCATCAGGTGTAGCATAGTGACAGTACTTAATATTTTGTTTGAAAGTTGTCTCTATAGCCTGTAGTGTTTCTAAGTTCTTATGATTACTTAAAATACATAAATTAAATTTTCCCTGTGTTTTTTCCGGTAGTGTGTCAGATGCTCGTGGTCCGGTCGCAGCTGCGCTGGTGTCGCCTGCGTCCACGTCGCTGTCCGGGAAGGGTGCGGGGCTGGAGGGGTCGTCAGCCGTGCTCTGAGGAGGCATATCGGCTTTTTGTGGACTCGATTTGGATTTATTAAGGCTTTTGCGCTTCTTTTTATTTCTTTGGATTTTCGATGGCGATACACATATACTTGTAAGTTTCTTAATAGTATGTTTCTTTTGCACTAATAGTGTAGCGTCCTCTAGAGAGTTACAGACGTATTTTTTATTATTTGGGAACATTCATTAAGCTACCACGTACACATTGCTGAAAACAGAATTGTTATCGGACATTTCGTTTTGATTATATTGCAACATTGGTTTGCACTAATATTGTGGCGCCCCCTAGTGAGTTACAGCCATGACACCCTGTCTAAGAACATGAGCTTATCAAACACAAACCCGTTATTGAAAACCGCATCGAAATCGGACACACATTGTTTTGCACTACTATTGTGGCGCCCCCTAGTGAGTTACAGCCATGACACCTATCTAAGAACATGAACTCATCAAACACAAACCAGTTACTGAAAACCGCATCAAAATCGGATCGTTAGTTTAGAAGACAGGTGGGAACATTGAATATTGCTTTGCACCAATATTGTGGCGCCCCCTAGTGAGTTACATCCGTGACACCTATCTAAGAACATGAACTTATCAAACACACACCCGATATTGAAAACCGCATCAAAATCGGATAATTAGTTTAGAAGATAGGAGGGAAAATTACTTTGCACAAACATACAAACACACAAACAAACATCTCTCACCCTAAACGCATATACCTGCTCCGTTCCGTCGTGGGTAAAAAGAACTCGTAAAGTGACATCATGCTCAAAATTCCTTCAATGAGCATAAACATTGCGCCTGTTTTCCCAAATGGGAAAGGCAGAGCACACGATACGTTAGTCACTTCAATTCAATTACCTAAGTGGCGGTGAACAAGTTTCTTCGTCGGTGTACCTATACATAGAAAAATCATAAAGTTTCGCTCAAATTAGTCCATTAGACTCACAAAAATTTGGACAACCATAGGAATTAAGTAACCTATGTATAATAATTCAATGCTTACCCATTGTTATTCTCTTGTGTTCCAGAAAACAACAACATTTCCAGATACAACTTGCTATCATAATCTTTATGATACATTTTTAATGTCTTTCGGTTGATAACTACGCACATTAACAACCAGATAGCTCATCAAATTGGACGCTTCATTTGCTAGTTTATTGTAGCCAATAATTGTCGCTGTCGTCATTTTTGACGTCAAGTGTTATATCCTTAATTACTCCACCCATTAAAATATACCTTCCTTGATAAACGTTTTATTGTCCTCAAACGCTGACCCTATTTCTGTGTGGGGTTTTGTGACACTTATATTTACAGAATACTGTCTCTAATCATTCGATCTGTCTCGGTAGTTGATTAAGATGCAAAAAATAGCATATTGTGCAATAAAGGCGGTTAAAAGGGGATTACTAACGATAGTCTGTTAGAAGCTTATATCTATCTAATTATTCTCTTACTGCCCAGTATTACAGTAATACAGTTTTCATAACTTTATTTCAACAAATCTACTGGAGGTGTCACTGTTCCTGCAGATTATAATATTTCAGATTCTTCGAGTGAAAAAACTAGTTTTTCTTGGTTTTAATTGTCAAAACACTCTTACAACTCCGCAAAAGAATGAAGTAATGTCTGCTTACAGATTGTCAAATACAATGCCAAGAACTTTACTTTGCTTAGAATTTCAATGACCATCAGTCAGATTCTGCCAATATTTTTTTTAGAAAATGTTTTCTAAAAATATTGCAAAATACCTTTGATATAAAGGGAAAAAGTTTTATGACGCATGTAAAATCCTTATTGAAGAGCAAGTGCAATACAAATAATTTAGTTTACTTAATAACCTTATATTATATCTAAGGTTCGTGATTTCTTAAGCTACGAATGAAAATACTTATCCACTAGAGTAGGAAAACTTGTTTATGTTCTCCGCTAATTGAGCTAGTGTATCTGATGATGTAGCAGATACAAATGCTGGACAAAAACAAAGAAAGCTCCAACAAACAACACTACAAATTACTGCAATGACGCTGGATTGAACGCATCGGACCAGGAATGTTATGGAAACATTGCTTTACGGGTTCACAGGAGATACGGTGTCGTCAACAAAGCAGTCCCTGGAATTGCCAGTGCGATTGGGATCCAATTAGCTGTTGGATTGCCCTGGGCGTGCACTAATTGATTGTAATTTATCCTCTTAGACTATCCATAATAATGGAAATAACCATTGATAGGTATCTGCTTACTGTAAAACGCTGGAGTATTTCGAGAATTGTTTATATTTCTTTTTTGTTAATGAAAACGGCGTATTGTGAGCGAGAGTTATTATATTTACCTGAAAAGGTTTAGATTTAGAGCCTTACACCAAACCTGTTTCTTACTCACCTAATGTTGGCCAATGGAATGCTCGAAGCTTCGGTGTTCATACATTGAGGACGTGATATCATTCCGCCTTAGTATGAATATCCGAAAATTTGTCAGACTGATTTTAACAATTGAACTAAGGCGTTAGTAGTGCAACCATAACTGAGTAAAAAGCAAAAATTTTGTATCACTGATTTGAATTCATAGGTATATGTATTGTTTTACAAACCACGCCCATTGATAGCTTCCTCGCATAACATAACATTCTGCTAACAACAAAAGCTTTGAACAGCTTGCAACTGTTTTCAAACGGGCTTGCAACCATCAAAATATATTAATTACATCAATATCATGTTTACATGAGTTGTAAACGAAATTTTTAAGAAAATCATTCAATGTTGATATTTAATCATATTGAATCAACGAGTGTGTAGGGTAACAATAAAATAACAGTAAATACATCAGTACATCCAAGGATAGGTAGGTACACTTCCGAAACTCGTTCCCGAACTTATTACTTTTGTCTTAGCATTATCGATGGGCTGAAAAAACTTTGCTAATCACCGGCTGAGTGGGCACTCGTTTAAGAATAAATTACTAGCGGGACTTGGCGAAGTAATGAAGTTACCGGAGTCAAGCTGCTACTCACGGAGCCCTATTGGAAATCGGAGTAACCCTAACAACAAATGACTAACGAGGCAAGTTCTTCTGAAGATCTAAATAGATTAATTTTACGGCTGCTTCGGTACAAGTAGGGAGGTATAAGCTAAGACTTAGTGCCTTTAACTTTGTACGTCGCAGTAAACTGTTTGATTCAAACTGCCAGTGTTGGTTTAAAAAGTATAGCTGTGGCTGAACATCGTTCATCATTTTGTTATCCGTTAATTAGTTTACACACATATTGTGATATCAAGTCTGTATCTAAATGAGGTCAAAATCATTACTATTTTTAGGTTTTAAGTTAAGAGATAAGATGGGGTTAATTATTTTATAATTACGTTTTTTAGCTTCATTGATTTCATTTTGAGTGCGGTTTAAATTAGCTTTAATACTGTCACCAGTACCAATATAATTATTACTCAATTGGGCTGCAAAACTGTCCGACATGACTCTCTTAATAGGGATAGTACCTAAGACGTGTCAGATATTTATGCACGGTCCGCCGTGGCAGAAACTAAGGCGCAGCGCAGACGTCAGAGTTTTGTGCGATCGAGTCTGCGCAGCAATAAATTGTCTGAATGGCGCGGTGACAGCTTCCAGGAATTTCCATTCAGAGTTTTGTGGAAAATGTCACTGCGCCATTCAGACAATTTATTGCTGCGGAGACTCGATCGCACAAAACACTGTCGTCTGCGCAGCGCCTAATGGTGGTGACTGTACTTAACTTTAGCGATGAATTTGCTTGTTGATTTTCTGTCTTTATTTATAAATAAAATTCGTAACGGTTTTAGCTTTTTGAGTTCATTAAAATTATTAAGTAGAATTGAGGGCGGTACAATGGAACAACAACAAAGCTGGTGTCAATAAACAGTTGTAAGTTTATTGCGGTGAATTAAAGCTATTTTAAACCGAATTTAAACTGTATTTTGCTTCACCTAAACTAAGTTAAGAAATAAAGAAAAACATTTAAGTACTAACACAATTTGACACAGATAAATTGTTGATAATATAATAAAATCTAAAAATAATTAAATTTTGCATCCAAAAAATGGTTAAATTTTGAGCCAAATAACGCCAAAATCACACCTTGCATGATATCCCGGCAAGGCGCAACGCAGATTTTCAGTGCGACTCTGGAGACTGTAATTAATGAACATAGGAAGTAAGTTTAACGTTTAACAAACTTATAGTACGACAAAGCGCCCGACCTTTCATGGGCATGAGAAAGATGCACGATGAGATTTTGAGTTTTGAGTTTTGAGTTTCGAGTTTTGCTGTCCACGCTCATGTCCGTAGTATCCACGTAGTATCACGCCCCCGCCACCTCTCATAGCCAGGGAGGGTTGCGCACGAAGTTGTCAGATTACAACTGCCACATTCTATACCGCCCTTGAATGTCAACCCCATTAAATTTAACTAAACCTGCCTGCCACATTTGTCAACTCTATCATTATTCATTACACTCGAAAAAATAAATGAAAAAGACCAATGTAGAATTAAGTAAAGGTTATTTTCATAATTAATTGCTACACTTGAGGTGTTTACGGTCATAAGGAATTCACCAACTGTCTTCAAAGAGTGAAAAGTACTTAAAAAGACTGTATCTGTGGTCGAAAATTTTGTTGAGCCTACGCGGGTTAAAGTCGTCCTAGTTAAACAGCCTTTGCACTTAGGTTTACCATTAATTTTGTACAACGTAAACTTGGACGTTTTAGTGATAAAAATCAGATATTTTGATCTGCATAAAATTGATTCTATGACAATCTTTTGACATTACGGTTGAATCAATTGATTTCTAACCTACTGCAGAACGTTGTTAAATACAATAAGCGTAATATTTTTTTTCTTTGTAAAGCAATGCAATGTTAGGTATTTACTATGACGTTAACTGTAAATAAGTTCTATGGTCAAGGAACGTGCTAACTTAACATACTTACGCTTGTGAGTATGTATATACTTACTATGTAGGAAATTAATAGGCTATCTGTACAATTTGGATTACATACAATATATGTATTACATATATTTGTACATTAACCAGTAGGTATGTGGTGATTATGATTGGTATGTAACCTACGAAGTAATCTTTGAAGTACAAAGTAAAATCGATTCTATTGAACGTTGTAGGTAATATTCATTATATAATATTTAATGAAATTGTAGTAAATTGGAGGGCTCTACTGGATTTTAATAGTATTATAGGATTAGTATAACCGATCGCTCGCTATTTCCATTTTCCTAATGGACCATACGCCCACCATTGAAGGCTCACACATACAATAGCCTGACATAACAATTGACCTAAAAATAGAGATCATAAATCACGAGAGCGCAATGGTGTTATAAGCGGTGCGGGTTAAGCCATGGGACATTATTGCTATGCCCTCGTCATCAGCTATTTTTATCAATGTAATTAATGTGTCTTTTAACTGCCATCACTAAAAGGGGTACAAATTTGTTTAACTGGTACATTTGTTGGTCTCTTATTGTGGCACAATAGATCATAAAGGTCGTTGTTCAATGGATCTTAAACTAGAACTAATCTCGATGTAAAGAGGTGAGTAGGTATATCCGTTTATTTCGGTAGTATGTTTAAAATATTTTAATACCCTATAGCTACAATCCACACCAATGCGCTTTCGCGTTCACCTTGCGTCTTCCTCTGACGCATGCTCGTGCAACCACCAACAACAGCACATGCCGCCAGCGCGTTTTCATTGAGGACGGATCTAGTTTCAGCGCATGCGCTGTGGTTGCACGGGCATGCGTCAGAGGAAGACGCAAGGTGAACGTGAAAGCGCACTGGTGTGGACTTAGCAATTTGGTGATATGCAACCTGAGATTTACAAAACAAAGTCAGAATTTTGTCTCTCTTGACATTTTAATGTCGTTTTGTTTTTATCATAATAATCGAAATTATTTTTATTGGCGCCTCAAGTTGAAAATGATTGTTGTATAAATGTTTGTTGATTTGATTAACTTATTATAATAAATGTTATTGAACAACATGTGCATTACTATTTATGTATCACAGTTTCATGGTTCACCGTATCACTGAGAGAAAAACGCTCCCTAGAGCGGGGTGTTGCCGTGACGCGACCACGCCTGAGCGTTACACTGAGTTTGTAAAACCGTCGTGGTAATGCGTCAAGTATATATATAATATAATAGCATATTTTCGACTTTTTCGTTCTACTAACAAATACTCGCCTAATTTTTCCTTACCAGTTAAGGAAAAAAAAAGTGTACCCACAATCTGAACGAAACATGAAATTCAATGACATTAGATTAGATATTAACGCAGGATTAAAGGAATGTAAATATTAATTAACGCCTAAAATCTGTTTAGTTTAAAACGCAACCCGCCCTCTATCCTCGTAATGACTCCGGACGACCGTAATTATAACATCTAACGGGATACAACGTCATCTACACAATGAATTAATTTCTTAATTACCTGATATTAATTTATTTGTATAAAAGTTGCTTGTTAAATTGTATACACACACACACACACACACACACACACACACACATCCTCACGCCCGAATGCCCAAGAGGGGTACGCAGACCACATGAATTCAAAAATACAGTGCCACGTTTAGCAATTTCAGGGTAATCAGATGGTAAAACGTGATATTGTAGTGACAGGTTGCTAGCCGATGGGCTACAATACACTAACCCTTTCCCAGAGTCGCCTCTTACGACACCCACGGGAAGAAAGGGGGAGGTGCTAATCTAACCAGGCACCACACGGGTAATACAAAAGAACTAAATGTCTATTGGAACAAAGTGACAGTGACTCACGATTTTTCTTATAAAAAAATATCACAAAAAGTACTTACAAACAATTTTTGAAATTTTTAGCGGTAAAAATACTGCTCGAATGCGGAGAAAAATAATTGAGACAAATCGGAAATATCTATCTCAATTTCTTCCGTGGGTATCGTAAAAGGCGGCTACGGGAAATAGTACTGTCACTATTATACTTCTTCCATCTGTTTTTAAACCTACAGTTATGCTAGAAGTTGCCACGAAACAAGATATAACCGTATTTTTGTGTATGCCATGTTTCGTGTGCCTTGCCTACCCCCTTTTTGGGACACAAGCGAGCTGAAATAATGATATATCTATAGTTATTGAAACCTATGCTTGCAGCAATCATCTCTCAACAGTGTAAAATTCATTACAGGCTGTAACGAATTCTTTGTGTGTGTTTAATATTCTGATTTGCACCGATTTCGGGCAGTGAGGATTTTCGCGGTCGTGAGTTTATAAAATCAATATCCTGGCAATGCAAATACTTCGTGTCGTAGGTATTCATAACACACGCGTGGTATGTGGTAAACACTTATCGAAAATATATATCGTAACAGATGTGAATACATTAATAAGTAAACTTTCATCTGAAAACCGAAGGATTACACCTCACCGTCCGTTTCACAGCGCGTTTGTAAATCCGTTCTTTACCGGCCAAAACCTTGCAACAGGTTATTAATACGCAACGTAATTATAGCGGTAGGATTGAAAGGGGGCCTGGATCACCTGTCGCGTGCACAGGATGCACGGCGCGCCTGCGATCAACAGGAACGGGAGGAGGCTTCAGGACGCAGGCCGAGAGGAGAGGACGCGCCAGTCGACGGCCAGCCGCCCCAGCGAGAGCGCGCCACCGCCCCGCACCCCAAACGCACCCCACACGCGCACAAACAAAAAACAAACACCTCGCGTATCAGACTAAATTACCACCCCCCAAACATCCTAGTTTAAAGTGCGGAAAGCGGAGGATTCTCGGGCCCTTAAACGTCGCGCTGGAGGCGAGGTAAGTTGCAAATCTATTGAGACGGTTTTATTTTATTTTCTTGATATCAATTAGATTTTATCATCAATAAAGGCTAAGCGAGCTTTCAGAGATGAAACGGTACTTCATTGAGTTAGGGACGGTTGTTTTTCAGTCGTCTCTGGAAGTACTTTGTGTTCGTGTTTTTAATTCGACGTTTATTCGTAAAAACATTTTTTTGTATTAGCTATAAAAAATGTGAACAGGTAAGATTTATTTTCACAATATTTTTTAAATTTAATATTGCCAGCTGAAATATTTATATTTTGATTTATGATGCAGAGCCTTAAATTTTAAATAAAATTGTAAGGTGAGGATAGAGCAGGAATCACATAGTTTCTAAATAAAACACCTGTAGGTACTTATTTACTTACTTATTTACTACATTTAAATATGCAATGAAATTGATGTTTCACATTTAATAAGCAAACACACGGATAAAAAATATTTAGCTAACGTAATTCGTACGTTATTTAAACGATGTGATTGTCACATATAAATTTTTTTCATGCTGAAACAGATAGATATAAACTCAAATTAGTGGGTAAATAAAAATTCCAACAAAAATATTAATAGTAATTCAGATGGGGTTTTTGAACTCAAACACTATACTTAAAAAAAAGGTATTTTCCTTTGCTAACAATAAAGGCTTACTAAATTTTAGAGAGATTATGTCAATTCTGTAAGGTCAACACACAACACAAAAAAGAAAAGCATTTTCACATACATAAATACATATTCTCACGCCTGTATTCCCAGGAGGGGTAGGTAGACCACATTAATTCAAATATCCAGTGTCACGTTTAGCAATTTCAGGGTAACCAGATGGTTAAACGTGATATTGCAGTGACAGGTTGCTAGCCCATCGCGCACAATACACTAACCCTTTTCCAGAGTCGACTCTTACGACACTCACAGGAAGAAATGGGGAGATGCTATTCTAACCCGGCACCACACGGGTATGAAAGCATTTTCATATACAGAAAATAATAATTGGGGGTAGTTCTTAACGACGATGTCACGGTAACTACCCTCATTCTGCGAGGTGTATAACAGAAAGAGCGGCAAAGTTTTTTCTAAGGCTTGGAAAGGTTTCCTTGCCAAGCACTTCATTTTCAGAGGGAAAACTAGCGATGGAAGGGTTTTCTGGGTTTTAAATGCGTCGAAGTTTCAAATAACAGTTATTCTTGCAGCAGGTTTTTTTTGATTCTGAGTAAGTAAATAATTCTATATTATATATAATACTAGCTTCTGCCCGCGGCTTCGCACGCGTTAAATTCGGGCTAACACAGAAGAGATTTCGGAATTATTATTAGGAAGCGCCCGCCAGAATAGCCAGCAGACATTAGATTTTTTCCTACTTTCTCGACACTTATCGTCATATTTTGGAAAATTCAAACAAAATCTTTATAAATTGTAGCCTATGTGCTATTCTGATGTATAAGCTACATTACTGTAAAGTTTCATAAAAATCCATTCAGTAGTTTTTGCGTGAAGGAGTAACAAACATCCATCCATCCATCCATACATCCATGACATCCATCCATCCATACATCCATCCATCCATACTCACAAACTTTCACGTTTATAATATTAGTAAGATTTACGAGTGTTAACAAATTAATCTGTAGAATTTTGAACGCGGAAGAGCGATTTTCACCCCATTAGAATATTTTTATGCATCTAGTGCTTTTAGGAACTATTTTGGAATTATTCCGAGACACCATTAACCACCTAACTAATCAGTTACATTTTTTTATTTAACATTTTAATCTCTTCCATACTTTTCACGATATAGTTTTTTCTATATTGGCAGAGTTTCGGCTACGTTCTGAATTAGCATCAATTCGTTTAACTTTTCACACGCTTCGCTCGTGGTTTAATCTTACAACCCTTCACTTGTTGTGGTTTTAATTCCCGTAACAGCATTCGTATCAAGTAATGAATTTTAAGCACTGCATAAAAATGTATATACACATCTGTACGCCCAGCTCCATGGTCGATGGCGCTGGCAACTAGGAATTTCTGGGGTTTTTTATTAAAGGAAGAATAAGGGATAAACAGAAGAACGGCGGAGCTTTGTCAAAATGGTTTCAGATATAATAGCATTTAAAAATATATTACAATGTAACTTTAGTACGTACATACATGTATCCCAAATGGGCTAGGCCAGCACACGAAACCCCACGCCGATGTCTAGCATACTTTTTTGATTTTAAGTTGGCAGGAAAAATAGTTACAGGTTGCCAGCCTGTCGACCAACATATTTATACCTTAGGCAACAGTACTTTTAGTATTTTGTAATAAATAAATTCATACACACATACATACATACATATCGTCACGCCTCGTTCCCACAGGGGTATGCAGAGACTACTTTGTTCCACTCGCTACGATCGTGACATACCTAAAGCAAACCAAGTAACTACTTATTTTTGAAGACGATACTTCGGACATTCGAAGAGTAGACTATAATTATTTCATGCAATGCTTAATAAAAATGAGTAGTACTTTAGTCCATATCACACGATATAGGTACTTGTATCTTTCGTACATTGTCACATGTGTTATTTTACTTGGCATGAACCTATGTACTCAGAAGTCAGGATGTCAACCGCGGACTACATAAAAGTTAAAAGTTCATAATAGCCTAATAAAGTAAGGTTAATTAAGGTAAGAACCTCGGAATTTCGAGATACCCAGTTGGAAGTTTTGTAAATATTTGCATATTGAGGCCCTAAAAGTTGTCTCAAAACCTACATATTCTAGGGTG
>BHDV01065380.1:162419-176406 GCA_005406045.1 Adoxophyes honmai
GTATGTGTTTTGCGTTTCGTTTATTTTGCTCTGAATGAAGCGTTCAAGTTCACTTTCTTTTCATGATATTAATTCGTACAAATGAGCAGACAGTATCTGATAATCAGAGTTATTATTATTAGTAGCCAGAGTTAAATCGAAGTCCACGCGGACGGAGTCGCGGGCACAGCTAGTAGTTAATATGTTTACTTTCACATACTTACTCGATATTTGCTATT
Source organism: Adoxophyes honmai (assembly GCA_005406045.1). Classification (NCBI taxonomy): domain Eukaryota; kingdom Metazoa; phylum Arthropoda; class Insecta; order Lepidoptera; family Tortricidae; genus Adoxophyes; species Adoxophyes honmai. The sequence continues at coordinate 162,638 of BHDV01065380.1, forward strand.
AGGTATAGGTGAGTGAGTTTCAAAAAAAATGTACATAAATTAAGGGTTAATAAAAACAAAATCACGATCGCGTCTTTTGTTTTTATTAAAGCCCTTAACTACGTACATTTTTTTTGAAACTCACTCAGGTACGTCTTGAAATTTAGTGTACGGGGATTTTCTTTTTTCTGCAATGACATTATTGTATTGATTTAATGATTTTACTATCATCTAATATCCAAATTTCCCACCTACCTAATATTTATTTATACCATCAGAACTTATGTGATCTGTCACGATCTTAACAGACATCATTCTGTAATTCCTGTCTAAAAATAGAAACTTCGCACATCACCATTAGGTACCTCCTTTTTCAATAACGAAAGTTATGTAACACAAAGCATTAGAGCAGGTAAAGGCCTTGCCTGCTCTCCGTTAAAGCCAACATCCCGTGAAGTAACAAGCTATCAATCATGTTTCCGGCTCTATCAGTCATTATTTTCGGTCGACGACAGACTACGTAATTCTTATTTCGGTCGTAAATAAAAGTGCCTCTGGTATAAAGCACTGTTGTACCGATTTGTATCGCTTTTAGGAATAAATACATATACATCCTTTTTTTTATTTGACTCCGGATTTCATTCTAGATTTTTATTCCCTAAATCCTTATAATTTATTCAACGTCAGTTTGGTAGTCGACTACCAATTTTTTGCTGGATCCTACGAGGCGAGTGGAGGCACAGATACGTTTATTTAGGCTCGACGTGTTTTAAGTAATGCCTACTTAAAGGCTTTGGGGGCGTTAGCTATCTTATCCACCTACTTAAAGTGAAAAGGAAATACAATTTTCAAGAGAAGTATAGTTTTATTTAATGCATTTGAAGTACCTAATAAGATAAAATTCTATGCTTAAAAGTATTCATATTTATTTTTATTTGTAAGTTTTGAATTTGTAAACGACCGCACAACTAAAATACAGAAGTATTTAAATGGCGTCATGCCTCTTTCCCACAGGGGTAGATAGATACTACTTAGTTTTTTAACTTGCTATGACATGACCCCGATATACTTTTTTGCTTCATCCACATTTATTAATCTGTTTAGAGATACATGCTCGTCGTAAGATTTTAGGTACTAAAACAATTCTTACAAAACCATACACTACCAGTATTACCTACTGTGTATTTACATTATTTTAAATTAATCTTCATGGTAGTCAATTACTTAATTAAGATTTTTTTACGTAATGTAGGTACTCAGTATTTAATATAGCCCTTTTAGGAATATTATGAAATAACAGTGGCTGATGTTTTATATTTGTTCGATTTCGGTACGGTAGGTATTTGTTTAAAACCTTGTACCAATTTTTTTATTCGCTGAAGCTTCCTATTCGAAGCCATTATTAAGAAAAAGGCATAAGTACCTTTGCAAGCTTCCAAGCACTCCTCTTGTAAAACGACTGTAAAAGTATGTGTCGTTTTAATTCCTAGTGCTTAAGCTAAGACGGTCCACTTGTCGGCGTCGATTTCGCCGATGGATTACTTCACGGTGACGCGACACTTTATCTCTTTGTACGACAAGGGTCTACCGCTGGGAATTGTCGTTCGATGAGTATACAGACTACGGTTTTAATGCAGTAAAGTGATCCATAAATCTACGAATAAGTTTAATATACAGATGCCCCCTATATTCCCAAAAAGGTAGAGTATACGAAATGCTACATAAGTACTCGTATCTATACAAAATCACGACTACTTATTTCACATTTCGTGGCACATTTTTATGGTTTTAAGTAGGCAGGTATAATAGAGAAAAATTGCTAGCCTGTCGCCTAAAACTGACTTTAACCTATTTCCTTAGTAACTTCTTACGACACCCACGCAAGAAATGGAGAGGTATAATTCTATACTCGACTCTAAACGCTACTTAAGCAGTGAAATTATTCCACTATGCGTAACAATATTCGTTGGCTATGACTTTGACTTTGTGAGTACTGAATGTAAATAAATTACTTAGTCGGTTATCAAGTGGAAAAATGAAGTTTCGCTACGTAGAATAATTTTGACTAACCAAAGTCTGGAACTTACTTAGCTGGCTAGGTACATTTAAGACCTATCACTGCGTGACGGCACGGAACAGTTTTTTAAATCTTCTTTCTACTAAAAATCAATTGTTGTTCGTTAGATTCACTAAAACTGGAGAATAGCTGGACCGATTCAAATGACATCAGGTACGAGTATGTCATTTAAAAACAGAAGTGATTTAAAGTTTGTTTATTTAAAAAGAATAAGTTAGTTGTAACGCAGAACGAACAACCAGTTGTTAAGTAAAATCTAATCATTTCATTTAGAAATATAGTTTTCTAAAAGCTCAAGACGGTGTCAAACGAAATATAGAATAACGACGCGAGAACATAGAGGTCCGCCAACCCACGAAAACCCGTAATGAAAGGGCAATGTAGTCGGCGCACGACCGAGGGCCATTTCCCCAATATTGTAACCAATGAGTTGCAGGGATTAAACGGGAACATCGGGCTTACACTTTAATGGATTTAATACCCCGTACCCTCTGCTAGAAATATACACCTACATACATACAAACACTGGATGTTTACGTTTCAAAGATTTTTTATAAAGCGAAAATTTCTGACTTCGCACCTCCGATAAAGTCCTTAACGTAATTCAATTAAGTTTCCCTCGTAAAGCGTATTAATACAAAAAGCGACGAGGACATTTTCACAAAAATTCGCTACGCCCGTAAAAATGTTTATAACTTCAACTTATGAGAAGAAATATTGCGGCTATTTCAACTCCGGTCCTTAATTTTAATAGCCCACATTCTTGACTTTTGTGTTTTACTTTGCGAACCTATGCCTATGCGAGCAAAATAATAAAGTTTGCTTTAATATTCGCTGACGCGGAAAATAATTGAAATGTGTATTAATAGTACTTTATGGCTGTAGTATGTTGTATTTAGTTATGTGGAGGTTCATAAACCGTGTGTTGGTACTAAATAAGAGATAACTAGGTAACTAAAAAAAACTGTCAGTAAGCCTGAAAAATAACGTAAGTAAGTATACTATACTTTTGATCGGAGAAATTGGTATAAGAATACACTTAGTGCGTTGGTGTCTTGACTGCTGCATAATAAAATACATTATTAATACAAGAAATGATCCGTATAGCGAATTTCATAAAAAAATCACTAGTGCGCTCTAATAGTTAATAATGTACAGCAGTATACGTAACTGTATCTATATTCATGGAATAGTTCTGAAACGATTCAAAGATAACATTGATAAGAAGTACAAAGGGCTAAAAAAAAAAGTAAAAAAAAACTTTTAAGTAAAACGGTTTTATATACATTGATTAGACTAAAATAAAACCGTTTTATTTAAAAGTTTTTTTTTACTTTTTTTTTCGAGCTTTTAGTTTTTTTTTTAATTTGATATAGTGCACTGTATTTTCCTTGCAAAGACCTTTCAATTGATACCCATATTGATGGGGTAGATAAGAATTAGGTCATCCGCCATTTTGCAGCGGCGGCCATTTTGAATTTACAATGACAATGAATGTACATTAATTTATTGTCACCACAACTAAAAGCGCATACCGAATTTCAGATCAATCAGTTGACGGGAAGAGGGTGAAAATTCAATTTCTAAATTTGAACCAACAAAAACCAAAGATCAAAGAATAAAGACTAAAACAAACGGGGTAAGCTAAGTAAAACCGTTAAAAACGGCGGCAAAACAATGCCATAGACAGTTGCGCATCGGCCGGTCGCCAGCCGCATCAACTCCAAATAGCGAGTTCCAAATTTGGAACTTGTCTTCTTCTTTCAATCATGGTTTCAGACAATTATATATATGTATATTACAAGCTGTGGCATTGCCTTTTGTTCACAATAAAAGGTAGCCTATGTCCTTTCTCAGGGTCTAAAGATTGTTTGTGCCAAATTTTATCAAAATCGGTTGAGAGGTTTAAGCGGGAAAGCGTAACAGACATAGAGACAGACAGACAGAATTACTTTCGCATTTATAATATTAGTAGAGATTAAGGTTTTTGTGAATGATAGCGATAACAGTGTCGATGTCGATTTTATAAAGTACCTAAACATTATAATTCTTATAGCGTATGAACGTATAGAAGGAAGATTACAATATGGACTGATATAGATAAAATTGATTTAAAAGCCCCGGTTAAAAAACCTAGTTCGTCAAATGTTTTCGACAGTTAGATTATAACCTTACCTCTGATATTGATATCTTCGTCGAATAATGGGCTTCGAAATTCTCTTTGAACGTTTGCGGATTAGGACGAAGGTAATTTTACAATCGTAATCATCAATCAGATTACTGAATGTAGGTCATTGAAATACCTTCATACTATACTTAGTAAGTGGGTAGTAACGTACGACAGATTCCCTAATAATAAAGTACCTACTTACAGGCAATTACGCAGTGCGTGGGGCTTAATTTCAAATAGGGCACGTGTAAACATTTAGTCCTGTTATGTTAATTTCCTGATGCCGTAGACAATTATTAGTCAATAATGCTGGAACAATAATGAATGGATTCGTAATTTACTTCATAGAGGTCCAAGGTAACACATTGACGTTATTAAGGAGTCTTAATTGTCTAACTGGAGATAGTGAATATAATATTTTATTGACAAGAGGTACCTACGGGAATATAATGATAGATTCTATTCCACCTTTCATATAAAAATTTAAAGTGAAGATAATAGTTTTGATTAGGGATAACTACTCTAACATCCAAAAATCGGTTTGCTGTGAGTGTAGGGTTTAGAATAACACTTCTCCATTTCTTCCGTGGATGTCGTAAAGTAAATACGTTAATTTAGGCATACCTATTATAGGCAAAGGGCTAGCAATCTATCTCTATTATACCTGCCAACTTAAAACCTAAGAAATATGCAAGAAGTAACCACGACAAGTGAAATAGTCATGGTTTTGTATTATGTAGATATTGTATCCTTTGCGTGCTCTGCTTTACAGGCGTAATGTATGTACAGTCGCGTGCATTAACATGTAAACGTTTCCTAATTTCCAAAATATGTACCCACAGAAGGCATCATAATTAAGTATACAAATTCACATCATTTTGTACGGTGAATTTGTATACATAATTAAGATACGTTATGTGGATACATACTTTTGGAAATTAGGAAACGTTTACATATTATTGCACGCGACTGTACATATAAGAAAATCGGTTTCGTTTCTTTTTAAAACTGTTAAAGCTGGCCTCACAGAGTAGCCCGTTGAATGTGCAAATTCATTAACAATACGGAACAATGCTAAATTGCGCTACCTTTTTGTTTTATCAGTTTTTAATCGAAATTGTTCTGATTCTTGTCATTATACTCTGCCTCTTAACATTTCCGACAGGTAGGTATAGCTCGACGTAATCAATACTCATCAATTTGAGATTTTGTTCAAAATTGGCACAATTATTATTGAAACGATATTGATTTTACAAAAACATTATTTTTAAGTGCTTTCTGCAAACGTAATTCGTCTCTTTGTTTGAGTCAGGTCGGATCTTAGAGAGTTTAATTTAATTTCTCTGTTGGCAATTTGGTAGGACATACAATATTTTATGTCCCATGTAGGTAGGTACAAAATAAATACAAACAATTATAATACCTATAAGATACAAATTGTTTCTCTCTCTCTCATCATTTGGTATTGTATTGTAGATCATAAGAAAGTCCATGTAAACGAAGGCACATGAACACGAATTGAATTTTACGTACATTTTCTCTAACATCCTCTAATTACTCTCCCTTATCTCCATATTGCGAGGCTTAAAACACTCCCAATGCTGAATTACATGTATGTGCCTATCTAACATAGTCACGTCAATAATACTTAAATAATTACCGCACAAGAAGGCCAGTGTCATTAACACATTACATATACGCCTACTGTAATCTACATACCTTTAAAAAAGTAATTTTCCGATGACCTATTGATTTATGTATCAAACTTTAGGCACGTGTAGGTCGTGTAGATCAAATGTTGGTTTTCTAAGTAAATAATCATAATTGAATACAGCAGACCAGAAAGGTTACCTGTGTGGTGTTGGGATAGAATAGCACCTCTCCATTTCTTCTGTGGATATCGTAAGAGGCGAGGTTTTCCATCCATTCTTAAACCTAAAATTATGTGTGGCTACAGTAATTTATGTGTGCTAGCAGTGGCTACGAGGCGTAAAATAGTCATTAATTTGTCCATATCGCGTTGGGTGTGCTCTGTCTACCCTATTTAGGAACACAGGCGTGATTGTATTTGAGTATGTATGTAAAAAAGTTTAAGAATTTATGCACTTGAAGACTTGAACGAACATTCGTCCAGAACCGCCCTAACACCGAACATGTCGTTGTTCCAGATCGCGATCGTCTACGAACTCCAAAAATGCCAACCTAGGGAGTGAATAGTGTTCGCGTTTCGTGCTAACAAATGAGTGATACGTAACTCGGTGCAGTGAATCAGTGCAGTGGTGATGAGTTTCCTGACGTCGCTGGGGCAGTATGTGGCCGGCGTGGCGGACAGCGTGGCCGGGCTGGCGCTGTCGCCGCGCCGCGCGCCGCCCGCGCGGCACCGCTCCACCGAAGAGTCAGCCAAGCCGACGCCGCAACCCTCCACGGCCACCATGAGAGGTACAAACTTTTTAGTTTACTTAATTCCGCAACCAACGTTGTCCAACATAAAAAAGAACTGTACTACAGGCGAAAGTTGTAAAACTTGACGTTCGCACGACTTCTGTCTGCACGATTTGGGAGCGGAAATTATTTTGAATTTTTTAATGCTTCAAGGAAAAGCTTGTCACCGGAAACCTTAGAAAAGGGATTCCGGATTTGAATACGTATTTCGAATGCTCCTCTGGTGAGTTGAACTAAATACGATGCTTTTGCTAAGTTACCGTAAAAAAGAGACCAAATGCAAAATAAAGGAAAAATAGTCGAGATGGCAAAAAAATATGTAAAACATCCGCTTACAAATACATGAATTGTCATAATTATGAAGACACATTCATGGAAGGTAACTTATTTAAGGAAGTTTTAAACAATCGCTTTTAATGCCTCATAGCTTGCAGCCAGCTGTAGTGCGGTCACAATTTAATAATGAACGTCCAACGCTATCGATTATCGGAAAACTCATGTATACGCAGCTGTACAAATATGTTTCACTAAAGTCTTTTGTTTACGAAAGTACAATGATGAGCTTGTGAAACTTTACACAAAGATGAGGCGAGAGGGACTATTCATTTCAACTTGACTTGTCCCACTCAAGTTGACAGTTTGAATTATTATGTCCGCTGGATAAAGTTATTCTGAAGTAGTTAATTGTGTGATTGTAAACAGAATGTAGTTGCTAAAGTTCATTTAAGTTTCAGGCTGCTACAGATGTGGATGTGATTAGGTATGTTTAGTCAAATATTTAGCGCTACACAACTGAGTAAGAATAAACAATGGTAGCAAAATTTCCAGTTAATAAAACAACAACGCCAGATTAAGTGCTAACTGGAGCGAAAAACAAGTGATTACGATACATTATGAAATTTATGAACAAAAAATCATAGATGTGGGATACACATCACATACCTATGTGCCCTGTCTTGTCACCTTTTCAAGCTTTTAAACCACTAAACTGATTTCAATCAAATTTGGTCACAGTTTACCATACTGGTAGAGCGATAAATGAATTCTGTTCAGACGAACTCGCTAGTTGATCATGATCACAAAGTAACGGGTATATGTTACGTACCATCGCGAACATGTATTGTTGAGCCTCTTACTTATGTTTGTAATTTGGTCGTTTGTTTGTTTGGTTTGGTCTAGTCGGTCACATCGGTCAGTGATTAAACGTCTAAATTACGAACAGTGGCAAGTGGCTAAACAATCCCGGTTCGTGACTGTACATTACACCGAGGTTCCGTGGCCAGGGTTCCCTCGCGTGGTGCCGACGGAGGGCGCGTCGGCGCTGAGCAACCGCCGGCGCACGTTGGACTGCCTGGCGCCCGCAGCGCCGCCCCGCCGCGGGGGCTCGTTACGGGTCCCGCGCCAGCCCCCGCCGCCGGAGAAGCCCACCATGGCCTTCTGCAAGAGACGGCTGTCATGGCCTGAAGTAGACAACTCTGTCAACTCTGGGTAAGTGCTGGTAGCGTAACAAGCAGGTTCCAATTTTATAACGTGCGATTCCTACCTAGTCCGAGTTATTTAAGTGTAAAATAAAACGTAAGTACATCTATAAAATTTGCTTAGCAATCATTCATAAACATCTGTCACATACAGAATTTCACCTCAAAATAAGTTAACGCAACATTTAAAACGACTAACAACAACATTAAAAATGTCTGTCCGTCCATTGCAGCACAACATTATTTACCGTTTACTTTTCTTTCATTACCTCAGGGATTCCAAAAAGCAATAAATTCATTTTGAACGCTGACGGAAAAACAAAGGTTATCAAGATAAATAACAGTATCGGGAAGTCACAGAGCCAAAGGATATTAACGTGTTCCAAGGGAGGGAATTGCAAATCAGCGGCAAGTCCTTGCGACCGCGAGCCCGGGACTCTGTATCAAGGCCGCGCCGGTTGAGTTACTGTACTACTTATACCCACACAACCACACATCCCTCTAAGCGCAGATTACCTACGAGGCGGCGCACTATATATTTGATCTACTTTAATTAACCATAAGTTGCTCTGTAGCACCTTTTATCATGTAAGTGGATGTAATTGATAATGGTGGGAACGCTTCCCCGTGTAATAAGTGCGGAACTAGCACTCTCGCTAAGGCTGGGCACAAAATTAACTTTGTTTAATTCAGACTTGAGTATTTGGTAATGGGCATCAATAAACAAAGTGGGTGAAACGCGGAATAGCAGGCGGTCTCCCGTCGCTAGATGACTCGATTTATCAACGGTAGTCTCATTTGGCCGAATAGAATATTTGATTAAAGTCTCGGGCCCGGTTGCTACTTTTATTTCGTCGTACACCTGCGTACCCCGCCGTCGTCGGTGTTGATGAAGTAATTTACATCAAGTTTGTTTCATAAACGGTGGCGTTTTGAAGATATTTTGGGCTCGTTGCGCCGCGCCGGAGTGCCATAATGCTGCTCCTTCGCGGGCCAGTCTGATTGCCTCGTCTCATACCCCTAATAGGAGCAATTAAGGATTCAGCGAGCAGCCCATCTCCTGCACAAGGGAAATTCAATTTGCTTTGGTCTTGATACAGTTTGCTTATTTACTCACGTTAATACATTTAATAAAGCTGGAGGTTCCACTTAGTGCGGGAAATTAAACGACTTAGCACCGCCTGTTTCAACTTTGACCTGATTGATGCAAACTCTACAAATAGGATTACCTTTGTCCAATGACGAACAGATTTAATTTTGCATTAATAGAGTTCTTGTCAGTTAATTGTAACTGGTATAATATTTATCAAAAAACGCGTATTTATCTAATAATATTAACTGAGCGTAATCAAGCACAATCTCTCCGAGCCAGAGGTAATTGCGCCAAAAATTAACATTTCTGGACAAATATTTAAATGACTAAAAACACAAAAGTGCAGTGATACACGTAATAACTGGATAAGCTGCTGGTGTCTTTTTAATAATAGTAACAACAATGCCCTCACAGGGGATGTAGGTTTATTATAATTAAAAGTATTTATTAGGCAATATAGGTCATCGGGCGACCTGTTGCTCGTCCTTGCACGTGCTCCCTCATTCGAGCCTCCCCCGGAGTCGCCCACATGTTAGTTTATGTTCTCGAGTTATAAAATCGGATCGGCTATTAAACATTGTATCCGAGTAGATACCTTAATGGAATATTATATGCGCTAGTCAAACGAAGTGACTTATAAATTTAAAAGCTAGCTCGTAGGTATTTAGATCGTACTTTAACGTCACTTAATTTGCGTATGTCTAAAGAAAAGAAACCGAGTGTCTCTATTAGTCCGCTAATTTGTCGTTTGCTCTCTTAACTACTTTGTTGTACCCTTACGCATCTATCTATAGGTCTATTCAACTAATTTCAATTACAATTAGGTACACATTAAAATTTTAACTATCAAAATGACGGAGTTTTGGCACCAAATAGTACCTAAGTACTTAATACATTTTTCTAAGCAGAACCAAAACCAAACCAAAATGAGATTAGGTACTAAAATATTCAGTGATTATATCACTTTGAAATCGATATGGATCTGGTTTCAAAAGTTTTAGCATATAAGGTGCTAACAAATTAGTCACGGATATTTTAAGAGATAATAGATTACATTAAAATAATTAACTTTTAACTGTAATTAAGGAACCTTTGTATATAATTTTATTGTTTTAATTTACCGAACAAAAAAAGTAATTTACAATTATTCTTTAAAATAATCACCCTATTATTATGCACCTGTCCAGATGTTAACTCTGTCTGTCATGTCTAGTGTTGCTAAAGTGAAGTCCAGAATTAGGCGAACTAACTTGACAGCCGAAAATGTTGCCAGACATAGGAAAAAATAAATAGTGATAAGTTTATGTCGACATAAATATGTCGATATGACCATGTGCTTTCTATAAATCTGATTCTATTTAAATTTTATCAAGTAATTCGTCGAAACTTTCACACTCTTACATAATTTGCCAAATATGGACGAACTACTGCAATTTACCGCGATTTAATATGATCTGAAGGATGTACGATTTACTAACAAAAATTTATCCAAGTTGGTGTATTTTTAATTTCTACCAATTTTTATTATTATTCATTTACTTAGTAAAATAATTTTACTAAAATTATTAGTCTGATTCCAAACACAATAATAAAGATAACAAAACTTTTTACTTTAAACATCGATTTTATAACAATACTTTTTACTTTAAACATCGATATTAACAGCACTGGCCAAACTGTGGTAACTTTAGTGCACAATGAACTGTCAAGTTAGTTCGCCTAATTTTGGACTCCACTTTAGGTACGATTTGTTTAAATCGGTAGGTACATATGGTAAAATAAATTGGGATTTAAGGCTGTAGATCCGGACAAACAAAAAACACAAATTTCTATGACTAGATGGCGCCAGGAGTAGTTGCATCGAGATCGGTCTCCAAGCAAATGTTATTCCTAAATTAAAACAAACCTTTAAACTTAAATTCAATACCTTTAGCGCTAATGATGTAATACGTGCTATTTTGAATTATTTGTATGCTATTTTTCTGAATGATACTGATTTTTCATTTTATACTCGTGAAAATTGGGACGTTCCGCGGAAATCGGGACACCTGGCAACTCTAGCATGTCACGTCAAATTTTTTTTTCGTAAATGTCATTTTGACTCGGCGGGATGACTGTAGGTTGATTGTTTAAAGAGGTTCTAGAATGTCTAAAGAGGTCTCATTTAATTATCTTATTAACAGGATGTTTTAACGTGACAAATTTGTTTACTAGTTTTCTCCAAAAAATCACAGTAAAACCTATGATGTTTCATACTTAAATGTACTCCTAAAATCGAGGACTATCAGTTATAAAAATATCCGCGACTAATTTGTTAGCACCTTATATAATCCGTTAATAGTCCATAATAGGTAGTTCATAAATAGAAGTTGTATAAGAAAGCTATTACGATGCGAGGCGTGTCACATTAACACGTTTGCACGATTATCGCGACCACAGGGTGCCTCAATTATTCAGCGTATAGGTTAGTGCGGCGGTAGATATTGTTTATCCTCTGTAATGCTCGTATCGACTTCATTAAACGGCTAGAACGTTATGAGGATTTATTTAACATGAATCAGAACTCTTGATACCTACAGATTTCCAGTTACAGTAACATCATACAAAATAGACAGATATTTGATTACCTATGAGTGGTTGCAATCAAACGTATGCCTTGAAGCATTTCAAACCTCAAAAGGTCGTGATTATTTTGTGGTTACAATAAAAGTCGAGTGCTTTTTAAATTATCTGTTACTTTAATCAAAATGACTGATACTGTAATATTCAGGTCTCGTCCATAGCGGGAGGGTCCAAGAATATTTGAAGCCTATTCACGCCCTATAACAGTTTTTGAGCGGACTCCGGCACATGACGGGGCATCCATCTTGTGTCGTGATTCACGTCGCCGTCGTCAGCCGCGCTCGCCGATAGCGAACGTGCGCCCAATCCATTCCGAAACCTAACATGTTAATTGAACCCTAATATAAATGTACCTTATCTACACATGTATTTCTAGTACCTACTACAAACGTGTATGACTTGTTTATAATGAGAGGCTTCAATGTACGACTGTGGTGTTTTGAAAAGTGTAGAAGGTGAATTTCCCCATTTTGCATGTACCATGTCTTTAGATTTCAAATAATAAGATGGATAAGTATTTACTTTCTTAAATATTTTAAGTAAAAAAATGTAGCCTTGGTTTCTAAATTTTATTAATTGGCCAGACGATGAGTGAATTGGCTGGTTTTCAGTTAACATACATATTGTTTGTAGTTCAGTTATAATAGGTACTTTATCAGGCTTTGCAGTGAAATTTTAGCTTTCACAATTTTAACTGTCAAAGCTCGGGTGTTGAATGGATAATTAACTGAACGGGCGCTGCAGTTCCGTGCGATAGCTTCCCTCGCGTCCCCTTTTGAAGATTTGGCCTTTTAGTCTTTCATTTCGTTTGTGCAGTAAAATACCTATTTGATTCAGTTCCGATAATCAACTAGAAAAGTGCAGTACTCGATAAAACCATCACTATTTCGTCGCTATTTGCTCTGTTTGTTTGCTGTGTGTTAGTTATATGTAACAATATGAATACGAATGTTGTTTTAGGTACGCTCCTCTATCAGAAATCTAGTTTTAATTTTTGAACTTTTATGATCCCCTGTATGTAGAGTTATAAAGTCATGTTTGAGTAGGTACCCAGGTGCGTTAATAATCATCATAGTTATTTTTTGTATAATAAAGTTCATCTCATACCTAGCTGAATTCGATTAAGTAGGTATAATATTTTTTTATTACATCTGGGCAACATTTAGCGTGCTCTACCTAACGCATTTGAAAATACAGGCGTGATGTATGTTACATTGATTCTACAACTTTTTACTACAATAAGAAATTCAAATTATAATCGCAAACACTTTATTTTGGTAGATATAATCCTTACTTAATATTATAAATCGGAAAGTGAGTTTGTTTGTTTGTTTGTTCCGCTTTCACGCCGTAACTACTGAACCGATTGTTTTGAAATTTTGCAGACGTAAAGTTAGAAGTCCGGATTAAAAAATAGGGTACTTTTTATCCCGGAAAAAAATGATATTCCCGAGGGATAACAAAAATATAGTTTACTTGATGGGTGGATTGGAGATGGCGCTGTGTGTCGTTTAAAATAAGGTAAAATATTGCAAACGAATATAAACATGTAAATTTGTTGTGCTTTATACCGCAATATAACCGAATTCCACGCGGGCGAAGCCGCGGGCGGAAAGCTAGTAATCAAGTGTGCTGTATTTTATCATTATAGTAGATTGTTCAACAAGGGACTAAAACAAGCCATAATGTCACGAGATATTTAGACACCCGAGCATAGCATAGCATAGCGAGGGTGGCTATAGTTCGAGTGTCATTATGGTTGTTTAGTCTCGCGTTAAACACTCTGCTTTTCACTTTGAATGCGAGAAAAAAACGACGTTCTTTCTGTTATATAAAAAAATACAATACTGATTACAACAAAGCTTTCCATGTACAAATATGTTAATTTAATCTAACCTAAGAAAAATT
>BHDV01065380.1:181564-193201 GCA_005406045.1 Adoxophyes honmai
AAATTGTAAAATGTAAAGATTTCGATTTATAAAGTGTACGTTTAAATAAAAAGACACGTCAAGATTGTTTACATTGTTTTAACAAGGTACCTAAACCGATAAGGTATAGAGCGCATAATAAAAAGGTGTAGGTGTAAATTGTAAGTAGGTACATAAAAAAATGCATACATTTTGTCCTTCTTCTGGATTAGCATGCTGAAATTCTTATAAATTAGTTTAGCAGTTGAAGCATACAGGTGTAACCGAGAGACAGATATACTTGTATGTAAGTTGTAACAACACCCACGCTACACCGGTAAACGCTATCATGACCTGCTTGTATATAATATCATTATTTACGCCCTTCCAATTGCTGAAAGATTCATTAGGCATTAAGCTCTTGGAAATAAACAGCTAGGGGCGAGGTTAATGTCACCGATCCGGAAAGCATGTATACCCAAGGGCCAAAGTACCTGGTATTTAATAATTTGTCATTTACTAACCGTCCCTGCGCTAACGGTCCCCCGGCACGCAAGTCCCAGTCCCAACTCGTCCTTTCAGCCACACATTCCCTTACGTCTCCCCATTTTTTCATTAGCGAGCCACCTTAAGCTTTCTTGTGACGTAATTGTTTTCTACTAAGGTCGCGAGCATTTTATTATACAATAGACTTAATCTTGTGTAAAGGTTTGAGATATTGTCTTCGTATACATACACGAGTAGGTATGGCGCTAACATTTTGTTTTACTGGAATAAATCTCGAGTTTAACGAAGCGAGTCTTGAGAGGAAAATGGCTGACTGGTATCGAGCTTTTTGTGTAAGTGGGTCGTAATTGACCACTTTTTTCCTATTGTTATTTGATTCGACGACCACTCGAGTAGATCTTTACTTCAACAGGCTGTAGGTGTAGGTACTATGGAATAAATAGATTTCGGACTCCATCGAATACATGCTTATAAAATAAGTACCTGATCTGATACTTAAAACAACTTAATCTATCAATTTGTACACAATTTTTATTCAAATCAATAGCCAACATTTGAGGCAAGGGTGGAAAATCAGTTACGAAACTCGTCGATGTTGACTACTAATCAGTAATAGACACGCGAAAGTAAAAATAACGCTTCCGCTCTTTTGTTAAACGATTGTTTTCATATATTTGAGAAAAAATACTTATAAAAAGTTAAAAAAGTAAGACATAGTAAATGAATTAACTTTATAGCATCTAACCTCCCGCTCATCTACCGCCTACCGCAGATATTTGACAACTGTATTGTATACTTTTTCACGATGGATGCGGACAAAGAGTGTATAGTGCCATGCAACCACTAAACAGCAAACTTTCCGAACCCAGTACAAACATATTTTAAATACTAAGATAGAAAGTGACTAAAGATAAAAGAAAATGTACAGTTTCTCTAAAAGAGGTAGGTACGTACAATTTTCGCGTCGTGGTCGTGGGTAAAGTTAAATTAGTGGGACTTACGGCTTTTCACTTTTTTTGTTTATTGTTGCTCCAGATTTTATGCATATTACAACCAAAAAGGTTATCTGATGATCATCTTATGATTATATAAAAAGCAACAAGACATTTAATTTCGTAAGAACAACTTATTTTGATGATGATCATTTTGAATGAACCAAGACTTAAGATGTTTAATATACCTACACTACAAACTAAGATACATATTATTTTCTAACGTATCACACTAAACTCGCCGACTACCACAGCTGCTGTAAAATTTTCCAATACTACATGACAGCTTATTTTGACACCTCGACATTGCGCGCATTGTGTCAGATCACCTTAGACACTAAGGGATTAACGGCGTACCTTTTCTAGGTCTTATATTGCATCGAGAACGCAGTGGGTGCGCCTGCGCCGGACGGCCAGTTCGCCGCATACAAGGAGGAAGTGATCGAGTACGCTCGCCGCGCGTTCCGCGTGCCTCCCGAGACGCACTCCCGCGCAATCCGCGCCGCCGGCTCCGAGCGCCCGCCGACCGTCGTCCTCGGGTGCACCGTTATCGAAGCAGACGGACTGGAGGCTAAGGATGCGAACGGTCAGCCTGCACATAGTTTTTTATCCCATTTAGAAGCTCAGTAGATATATTATGTTTTTCAAATTATACAGCAGCGCATTATAGTAAAAAAAAACAAGGTACTGTGACAAGACACATTATATCCAAAAAAACACAACATAAATAATAGAAAGAATGTATATTAACTAAAAGAAAGACGTAAAAGTATAAAATTTACAGATACAGGAAATTAAGTGTAGGATGGTTTGGTTATCCTTCACCTCACAGAACTTCATGCACTCACTACATATTTGCGTCCAGCTACACATCGCAGTACATATTAATCTGTTAACGTATTAAAATGTTTGAAGCCCATCATTTATTTCTTAAATTAACTCAAACATTAAATGAAAATGTACAATGATCAACAATTCTTAACCCTACTCGAATTGGCGAGAGGTGTGGCCGAAATGTTGCCGCGGCGTAGAGATCGCGCGTGTGACGAGTCGGAATGAAAATGTTTGTTAGTCAATTCCTACATGTTCGGTTTTAGTAGAAGGGAGGTATGAACACGGACACCATTGCCACGGAGCCATTGTTTACGGTTCATTAGGTATAACGGAATTCTGAAAAAAGACTGTTGGCTTGACACGGCAACACGCGCAAGCCGAGATACCCTGTCATCTTCTGACGTCTCAAGATAGCGTTAGGGATAGTTCATAACGCGCGCGAGTCGACCTTTGCCCTACCATACTAACTTAGCTGATGACCGAACTTAGAGTCATATCTATAAATATGATATTCCAATCTCACGAAATTGACATACATCTATCTTATGAATTCGACTGTGATGTGATACGGGTACTTTCTTCTAGGTGTAGCTCCCGAAAATGGAATCATTCATTGAATAAATTCTCAGCTCGTTTCACAAAATCGCGAATGATGTTATTAACGATCGTAGTTTCCGAAACATTAAATAATGCTAGTTCATGTAAAAAGGCAATGTAATGGCAGATGCCAGAGCGAACGCGTCGTTTATTTCTCATTTACATGCAAATAAAACAGCGCCAGCCGAGACCGTGTAACGGAGTGAACACGTTCGCGAGTAGACGAGTAATACGGGTGCGACGGATTTTAGTGTGACAAACACTTGTAGGTTTCAACACCGTCACAATTAAATTCCTAATTTGAGTGATTTAAATTATATCAATGATGTAATACCTCAATTAGTAATGATTCTCACAAAAAAATGGTTAAAGGTATGTTAATAAGAGGTTAATAAATTTGGTTTAGATTTCTGGCAATTTCTCTTAGTACACTCAACAAAAAAAAAAATAGAGCAAATATTTGGTGATCCGAACAAATGTTTGCTAGCTGAAACACTAAACGAAAACACTGTTTTAGGTGCGTAAGTAATTGCTTAGATATCCGCTTCCAACATTATTCTTTACGTTTTCGGAGTCTAGACACCTAGAAAACAAATATCTAATTCCTCTTACCGTGTGTTTAGAATAATGTTAAAAAGAAAAACCGGTTCGCTGTATTGCTTTCGACAGTATTCGAAACACCATTACAATTCCTTTCGCGTTCGTTGCAGAAAAGGAAAGAAAACCGTTTCTCTGTTCCTATTGAACTTATTCCTTAGGTAGGATGTATGGATGGAGTGATCTGTACAAAGTTTTCCACTCTACGGGGCCCAGGCCGGGTCGTTTACGTGCGGGTTTTCATCCCGCCTTTTTGCCCACGCACCGTTTCTCGGCGCTTACATCATATTCGTAAATTATAAATATGTAGACGTCGGCTGTCCTTTTTGTTCTTTGAAAATTCAAATGAGACCTGAGATTTACGTGGAATCTACGTTGCGACTTAAAGTGGATTAGTTCAGTAAAGGGGAAGGGAATATTAAATTTCAATGGTAACCAAGTAGGTGTTAGTAACGAAATCAATGGGTGTCAATGAATGGATTTACTCGCATAAAAGTATTTTTGTAAACTCTTTGTTCTCTTTGATTTTAATATCCACGTTTGCTTATTTAAGCAGAAAGGGTGTCCTTTAAGTTAAACTGAAGGGCAAGGTAGGATTATCCGATCAATAATTGTAACATAATGATAAGTAATCAATCAAACAAAGTGAAGAGGTATGCGGCGTCGTACCAAAATTTGAACTTATCGAACGAATCAATTACGTTATTACATACGGGCTACTTTTGCCGTAACATATTGGCTAACTGAAAAAATTGCTTTAATTACGTTAATTGGTTATTATGAAATTAAAAAATATACTAGAAAGATAGATTCTATAAAAAAACTTACGTGATGCATAATTTTTAATTTTAAGTTATGAAACTCAAAAGTTTTTACTAAGTACGAGTAGGTGCATTAAGGGCAAAATTGAGCATCGTAATTAGACATTGAATATTTTTAGAACGCGCTTTAGTATCGTCCTCAAAGCTCTTTGAAACTGGCTCGCTTTATGTACCTAGCAGCAATAGCGTTAGCTCAGAAACTTCCTTTTAAAACACGTGAATTTTGCAACAAAGGTAGGCGGATGGGCTCGCCGACAGCGCCGACGTGCTGTATTAAATTACGCGGCAGCCGGGCGACGCCGCCGCCGCCCGCCGGCGCTTCGATACACCGCGCTCCGCTGCTTTTGATGGGCGCTACCACCATCGAAAATATACCACAAATCCCTGATAACGTACCACTCTAACTCTGTTATCTATAAATACTAGAGAAAAACATTTTTTAAACGGTGACTGAAAGCAAAAAATCAAATTTCCTGAAGCGAAACTTAGTTACAACAGTTTTAGAAATGTTTACGAAGTTGAACGTTATTCAATTACTCTCTCTTCGAGTTTTACAAACCATATTATACTAGTGGGTGGCATAATAAAATAAGACTGTTGAAATGTGAATATAATATTCGGTGTTATTTACCCTCGAGAAATATTTCGCTTGTAGGTATAAAAGATTTGTTTTTAGGTAAGGAAATGGGGAGCGGTGGACCATGCCGATCCTCAGCCGTGCGTACCTACCTAACCTATTGTTTTAACATTAGGCACCAGACATCCTTACTCAGTATAGCGTATGTATAAATATTTGAATGGCGCAGGGTACATTTAATTTCAAGTGAAACGAACACTTCCCCGTCAAATTAATATTTATTGCACCTCAGGAGAGCACTGGAGCTTAAGTCTAGGTTAAGTCAGGGTAGCTAATTATCATTAATTTACTACCCATCGTTATGGAAAACTTTCGTGGCATATGCTATGTACTTTCATTATGACTACTATTGTTCATTTGTTCAATAACTTTATACTATATGTATAGTTATCATGTAAGCTTATTTATCAAAGTTTATTAAGGAGAGTTGCAGGTAGGAGGAACGGTAAACCACATGGAAGTTGGAAAATGTTTGTAAATTTGTTATGAACCCTGCGGTCTACCATGTTTACTGAAACTTGTCTTGCTTGGGTATACATTAATCTGTCACGCTGAAAAAACACGTTTTATTTCTGAGACGTGGCATTATAACTGTTAGCAGTTAGAAGCACCGTGCGGCGTTCAGGATCGAGGAAAACACGGGGACGCGCCGTAATAATTTTTAGATGTACTTTATGCTGACGCAACGCTCTTTCATTCTCCAGCCCCTTTTTAAATTTCTCAAAGAGAAGCAGTCGGAGTCTTTATAGATAATGAAAAAAAATGATACGAATGGGCAGAACACATCATAATTAATTTCTTGTTCTTTACGTATTGGTAGGTATGTCAAAAGCGGGAGCGCAGAAATCTGAAGGGTTTACGTCTGACATTTGGCTCTTTGCTCACAGGGTTCAGTGACCCCTATTGCATGCTGGGTATCCAGCCGGCGTCGCTGCCGGCGTCCCCGCGGGCCTCCGAGGACGAGAGCCGCAAGCACGGGTTCCGGCTCAGCTTCAAGCGGCGGGACGGGCGGCAGCAGCGCGACAGCCTGGGCCGCCTGCCGGCCAGGTACATCCGGGCTACCGGCGTCCGGCCACACACTCTATCGCCCAAGTGGAATGAGAGCTTTAAATTGTAAGTGTACTGCAACAACCACACTGCTTCTAGCCGATCAAATAAATCGAAAAGACGATCAACGAAAGACGTCAATACTCTGTGTCCTGATTATAATCTTGTGATTGATGCCAAAGATAATATCGAAACCAAGAAATACTTATAATACGGAAAGACGGTAGAGGTCAGAGAGATTTAGACGAGATAGATTGAGTTTTCGCTACTACCTACTATATTAGCTAGTCTGTAACACAGCAGCTTTTAAGTCAGTAGATTCACATAAGTAAGTCCATAGCAAATAGGTACAATATTTTACCTACTGGATTTGTAAAGCAAGATATGTTCATGTACATTTTATCTATTTAAATTTCTATCTAAGTATCATCTAAAATCAGAGGACGTTTTTATCGTTACAACTAGTAAACTGTACTACAAGCAACCCTCTAAGGCTTAAATCCATTTTATGAGCTCCATAATACTTATCCCTTGGCAGCTTTTGCGGCGTTTTAATTTTACATGCCGTTTACACGGTAACTGGGATGCCCTAGGGTCTAATATCAACCTCCGCGTCCCTATTAAGCCAGTTTCACATGCGCGTTTACGACTGTTATGGCGGTGTCAAAACTACCATAGCTGTACCTTTTTTTAATGAAAGACTGCTTGATTACTACCAGCCAGCTTTTATTCCACCTCATTATTGCAAATTATTAATTTTTTTCGCACTGGCCGCTTGTAGACAAAAAAGTAATGAAAGTTTTACGGTAGTCTTTTGTTTGGCTACGTGCCTTAGTATTTTATTGGTGAAAACATTTCAAAATGGTAATGTGACTGATTTTATTGCGACTCCATGTTTGCGTAGGTCATTCATTTTATGAAGAAACTAGCTTTTGCCCGCGGCTCCGCTCGCGTTAATTTCGGGGTAGCACAGAAGAGATAGCTCATCCCATATACCAATTTATAGCTTTCTACATATAAAATTGCGGTATTCTCCACAAACTTCCACCTCTCACTTTAGTGAAATGGGGAGTTTTGAAGAGACAAAAAGTAGCCTATGTCACTCTCCATCCCTTCAACTATCTCCACCCAAAAATCACGTCACTACGTCGCTTCGTTTAGCCGTGAAAGACTGATAAACAAACAAAGTAAACAAACACACTTTCCCATTTATAATATTAGTATGGATTTTAATTTATATCCCGTGTGGTGCCGGGTTAGAATAGCACCTCCCCCTTTCTTCCCGTGGGTGTCGTGAGAGTCGGCTCTGGGAAAGGGTTAGTGTATTGTGGGCGATGGGCTAGCAATCTGTCACTGCAGTATCACGTTTGATCATCTGGTTGCTCTGAAATCGCTAAACGTGGCACTGGATTTTTGAATTCATGTGCTCTGCCTACCCCTCTCGGGAATACAGGCGGAGGATATGTATGTATGTGTATTTTAATTTTGCGCGCTATTCGAGGGCGTTTTAGTAAATAGTAAAAAGACAATTAATCTTCTTTGACGAATCAAAGCTGAAGAGTTTGTTTGTTTGTTTGTTTGAACGCGCTAATCTCAGGAACTATCGGTTCGAACTGAAAAATTATTTGTGTGTTGGTTAGACCATTTATTGAGGAAGGCTTTAGACTATATAACATCACGCAGCGACTAATAGGAGCGAAGAAAATATTGGAAAATGTGGAAAAAACGGGGGGGGAATAGCATGGGAATAGTCACTCATCCACGCGGACGGAGTCGCGGGCACAGCTAGTTATTCATAAACCAACAATGTATCAAAACATCTAAACATCCAAATAGGTTTTATGTGGCCAAGTGGCTAGCTGGCTGGTGATAATATGCCGTAAATAATGTCAAAATTTGTCAGTTCAGTATAAATTTTGACAGCCGCGTATCTTAGGGAATAAGGGTTAATTTATTAAAGAAATGTAAGTAACTTTCGCCGTAACGACATTAGTGCTGAATAATATAATGTACCTATTTTACTCGCAAAAAAGCGGGAGACGTATGAAAATCAGCGGCGCTTCCGTCGTTCTTGAGCTAAATAGAGAAGGTTTTAATAAAAACGCGTAAGATGTATGAAATATTGCGGCGCTTACTGTTTTTTGGAGTTGAAAAATTTGTATGGGAGAACGATTTTTTAGTTTTTTAGTATGTTACACTATTTTTTTCCACACTTTCTCATCTTACAAACCTTCCCTGAACTTCAACGAACATTTTAAAAAAAGAATTGGCCAAATCGGTTCGTGCGTTCTGGAGGTATTTCGTCAGGAAGGAAAACACGACTTATTTTTATATAGTAGATAGGCAGCTGCTCGAAATGGTTTGGAACAATTTCGCTCTTCTAACAACAAAAGTATACATTTGAAAATGTCTTATTCCAAAAAGCTTGATTTGCTCATGCTCTCATATTTCACAGTGACATCGACGATATATCATCCGATGTGCTTCATCTGGACATCTGGGACCACGACGACGAGAGCTCGGTCCTCGACGCGGTGTCGCGGCTCAACGAGGTGCGCGGGGTCCGTGGGTTGGGCCGTTTCTTCAAACAAGTGTGCCAGAGCGCGAGGCAAGGCAGTCAGGATGACTTTTTGGGTAAGTTATGAATGTTATGACCTTTGTATGTTTCATTCACTTGTGTTATACGGCGTTTCTGCGCCTAACGATTTTAGGTGATTGAAAAGTATCCCATAGGTTTCGAGTCTCTTTGCAAGCAATGTAGTTATGAAAATACGACATAGACGGCCGTGTAGTTTCATTGTAGACAGATGTACAGAAGGACAGACAACGAACTTATCCTACATACCTATTTGTTTTTTTGCTGAAGTACGGAACCGCAAAAAATATATCGTCGGTATAATTAAAAGGTTTAGTAGCAAAAACTACGACAGAAATCCATTTACTAAAACATTTGTACCGTAGCCTTCAACCCTCTACTAGCTTTTGGTAGGCTCATAATTTCTGGTTTCCACATCTGTTCCACACGGCGGGTGTAGGTGGCTTATTTGAGTTGAGGAAGTGCTTAATGTTGTTATGGCCCCAATATCAGACTTAACTTATGTGTGAACAAGGCGTTACATTCACACCTGTGCCTGTGATTTGCCGGCGCCAAGATTTTCTCCTACTAGAGCCGGGGATTAAAGAAATCTTTTCCCCGAGATCATTTTTTGTACGCTCCATTATCCTCGGCACACAACACGATTCTATTCGTGCTTTTAAGAAAATAAATGTACTTAAGCGAAACTCTTTTAGACACTTGCTTTTCGTTGCGGCTTAATCATAATTAAGTAATGCACGGGCAGTGTAGGTACTTTAGGACTCTATAATGAATTCATTGCCTGTGCCCTGCAGTGGGACGTATATAGGCTGGATGATGATGATGATAATGAATTCAGTGGAAAGCCAAGAATTTGGATAACATAAATATCATACATGCAATTGTGAGTTTCATCTGATGTCATGTTCATACGTATTTAATCCATGAGTTTCGTAGATACTGATTAGTTATACTTATTATTAAAAGCTGAGGCGTTTTTGGAGTTCATTTTCTCCTTATTGAAAGGGAGGTCAGTTAACGAAAACACCGACTTCAGACTAAATGCTTGGACAAAATGGAACATCCGAACGAATTAAATGTCACACCTTTCTCAGTTTACGACAGCCGAGAATAGCTTCGTAAGTAATGATACTAAAATCCGATTTATCTTATTTGTAGGTTATCATTATCAAACAATGTTTTTTGGCAAATGTAGCAAAATTTTGCTTTATAAGCAATGTAATTTAGAATGGATGTGCCCGATATAGAATGAAGAGGTGCCCGAAGCCCATGATAATAATTTACATATTTTTTACGCGAGAAGCACCTATACATCGGTTCGGTGGGTTCGCCTTTTTTCAGTTGAGAGCGACATTGGCTCGCATTTTTCCATCCCAAATTCAATTTGTACACGGACCAATGAATTTGGGAACTTACATTTATGGTTACACGAATTTGTCACTTGTTTGCTAGTGAAGCTTGCGATGAAACTCATGGCTCACGTGACAAGTGTATTCACTTGAGCGTTCAGGGCTCTATTTAACAACGCCCCTGTAATATGAAAGTCACAATTTCTCGTAAGTAAATGTAGAGGTACATTTATTTATTTATACTTTAAATACCTACGAACTTTTCTTACACGTAGAGCCTGACCAAAAGAGTAAAAATATTGCTTATATTTTTCATTAAACACTTTTCATTAAACATTTTTCATTGAATAAAAGTTCAATTGTCCGTTTCTAACACTTTGTCGGTCTGTACCGGTTATCATGGAGAACCTAAGTTATTTTCGCATGGCTCTCGCACCACCAACATATTGGAGCAAAAAACTATCGCAAGTTTCATTGCTACCAATATCAGCGAGTTCCACGGAGCGCTCCCGAGGGTGCCACACCAAGATGAATGTAAACAATACCGACCCTGCCTTATAAATCTTATAACACTCAACCTTAGGGTTACTTTTGTAATTTATTTCATTGTAGATCATAATAAAACGTATTTATTTTGAAATGTTTCGATAGCATTTACACCTATAAGAAAAACTGTATAAGCTACATTGCCTGTTTAACAGATTTTTAGTGTGATGTACACCGAATGTTTAAACCAAAGCACAAAGTCAATTTAATTTTAAATCTATGCGATATTCATGTTACGTTATGTAAACATGTACTACAGCAGCGATTTCATCCAATGCCATTAAGTCAAGCTACGTATGACAACAAACCTCGAGGGAAAAGTTAGCTGTGCTTAACACTAACAGCAACCGTACGTTTCGGTTTATGTCAATAAACTAACCACATTTATGCGCGCCTAAAAACTTTACGGCTCGGAGCCGTTCAGAAATCTTCCCGCGGTGTGGCTGAAATGCGTATTCGCGTCAAAAAATTGGATATAACAAGATTGATGGGCGCGAGCGCAAATTCAATATTTATTTGCCACGGGCCTGTTTGATATTCATTCCGAATGGAAATCATTTGGCGGTGGGTTTTCTGTTTAGAGAGTTATGCACTAAAATTTGTATTCCTAAAGCCTGCACAATTTGCTAGCGATGATTTAATGTTTGTGGTTCTCATTCATTAAATTTCTTTCTATTTAGATTGTTTTACAACCACATATTTCATTACATTTCTCGTACTTGGCTGGTTATTTCAAGTAAGTAGACAAGGCCGACTATTGTCTTACAGTTTAGTTAAGAAGAGATTAAGTTCTTAGCAAATATGCTTATTTTGATACTCTTGTGTGTTTTTTGAGTATTTGAACTTAGAACTTAATTTTGTATAGTTAAGAGAAAGTTGTTTTACGAAATTCTAAACATCGCTAACTCGTGTAAAGCAAACTAGAAATGTATTATTTGTCTTAGCGGATAAATTTCACTAACCAGGTATACGGTGCACGGCAACTTAGCACAGCTAAGTTAGTAACTTTAGTGTGTCTGCAGACTATAGTTAACAGCTATACGACTGTTATAGCTAGTTAAAATAGAAGTTGATCCGTGTCATTTACAACACCACAGATATTATGTAATCCCGAATGGTTCTCTATTGGAAGGCATAAAGTTTTTTAGACTAATAT
>BHDV01065381.1:0-24068 GCA_005406045.1 Adoxophyes honmai
TTGCGCTCGACTTGGTGGGGGCACTGCCGTGCCCCCCGATACACGTGTATATGTATATAAAAAAGCTAACAATGTACTAATAAGTATAAGTATTTACTATCAATTTTAACTAAAATAAAAAGTTGCTTGTTACTTCAAATAAGTTGTAAGACAAGTGTAACAAACTACATTGGAAATTAAAAAAGACACGTTGATATTTCTCATTTGAATATCGACTTTATGATGGTGTTTGTTTGCTTCGACCATACTAGAGATTGAACCTGGCATAATTTTTATACTTTACCCGTCATTTTCCTATCTCTAGTAGGCCAAACCGTCGATAGATTGAATATTAAGAACGGCCATTAGGCTACCCACTCATTTGTTATTTATGTATCTTGCTTAATTGATTTTGTTCTCACATCTAAATTTAACATTGATTCCATGAATTTTAGATGACGAGGTTTAATTAACAGCGTAATTATAAGTTATTAGCTTAATTCCAAGAACTAGGTTATTGTATAATCTAAGTAAGAGACGTGTTTTCAATCATATCCGAACTTAGGTATGCTTCGTTTGTTTTAAGATTTGAATAAACGGTCGAATCCTCACAAGTTTGTAAAGGCCTAATCAGACGGTTCATTCGGATGAACGTTCATCCGAGTGATTGCTTCATTTTTCTAGTGAATTCATTCGACAGTTTGTTTCATTCCGTGTTCAGATGTGTCATTTCGAGTGAATAGTACCGAATGAAAGGCGAAAATGAAAGAAAAATGAACCGTCTGATTTCACCTTAAGTGAACTCAATGTATGGCCGCAAACGATGACGCCGTTGGTATTGAAACATTGTAATTTGTAACAAGCAATAATAAGCAAACCGTGTGGCGTCGAGTTTAGTATAACACCTCTCCATTTCCTCCGTGGATGTCGTAAGAGGCGACTAAGGAATTAAGTTGAGGTAGGTATATTTTAGGCGACAGGCTAGCAACCTATCACTATTAATTATACCTGCGAATTCTAAAAACCTAAAAAAATAATATAAGCTAGGCTTGGCCATAAGACGTGAAATAGGTAGTTATGGTTTTGTCTATGTACCGTTTCGTGCGCTCTGCCTACCCTATTAGGGAATACAGGCCCGATGTATGTATGTATGTATGTATGACTGTATGTGTATGTAATAATAAGTGTTACTGCATTAACAATTTTCAGATTCACCTTTGGGTTCCAGAGAATGCATAATTTTCTATTCTTAACATAAATAGAGTATGAGTAGTATTTTGTAGAATAACAGATTCATACGACGTAAGTAAGCAAGGCTAGCGAGCAAATGCGTCCTATAGACATCCGCAACGCCAGACAGATTGCACATACGTTCCCAACCAAGAAGCTTAGACGGCGTAGCATATCATGTGACATGTCTTACCCGCCGCGCTGGATTAAAACAGCGCTAGCGCTGCTGCTTTGCGGCAAAATTAGCGGGTAAGATAGTGATCAACGTTTAGAATAAATCTAACTAACCAACTATAACAACGTGAACTCATTCCTAAAGAGATCTTTTCCTTGTTGTACGCTGCTATTTCAATTTAAGTGCGTAGGATCATACAATTGACATTCCCCGCCTTTATCCCACAATTCCACCTAAGTAGAACACAGTTCTTCTCTTTGATGGGTAGTTATCTGCGTAATCCTACCGACTGCGCCATGTTGTGTTATTTGTGGACACGTAAATGAAACACAAAGTTCAGATTAAGACTGTTCGTCTGACCTTTATTGTCTACCGCTAATCTAAACCGAAACTACCTACAGGTGACTCTGCCGTTGTGGTTTGAAAGCAAGAGTCCTTTACCACACTAATGAAAGTCTCGACAAACAAAGCACTGGACATTGACAAAGGAGGATTTTGAAACCTATCCAAATCTATCCCTAAGGTTTTTTAAAGTTTTGTATTTTATTATTTATTTCATGCCGCATAAAATATACTCAAATCCAAGCCTTAATGCGCTGCACAAAACTTTGCTCAACTACTTTGTAGTTAGCGCTTGGTTGTTGCAAATGGCATTACCTAGCCAAGCCAATTTACAGCAGGCTGGTTTAACGTAATGTATACAGCAACTTAGTCCAGTAGAAACTGTACTCTAATACTGCAGTCTATTTTTCTATCTGCCTTTAGAAATTATGCATAAAATATGATAATTTATTTAACAAGCGTGGATGCACTGTTGTGAACGCAATGAGCGTCCACAATCTAATTTCTGACTCTTTCTAATATTATCTTTCTTTTGCTAGTGAATACTATATCAGCCAAGAGTGGGTCCAAACTCTGGTGATACTTGCTGGCTGACCTTCACAACCTCTTTTGAACTCTGAATCCTCGCCTAAAATGAGTCATTTTTTTTTAAATCTTTATTACGGCTTGAAATGAGTCATAACAAAATAAATATCGATGTTTGTTTACGCAACTTTATTTATCGCAAACAATCTCACTGGCAACCAAAATACACCTTTTACAGTAAATAAGTAAAAAAATTACAGCACAAGTTGCAAGAGAACGTTCCCTTCACCATTTCCCAATGGGAAAATAAAAAGACAAAAATAAAACGGAAGAGTTTAAGTGCGCAGATCAACATAAATCGAGTGCGCCCTCCCCACTTGGCTCTTCCAGCGAATGCAACACGGACTCCATTTATTTTGTTTCCTTACCTCCCATGTGATTAACTCGGATGATTTATTATTAAAAGGGCCTTTGTAGTGACCTTTTGTGAGCACTTAACGCTCCAAATACTTAGGTACATTACCTATTTAGGCGTCTGTAGACCGCACGCCACTTTCACGTACTTACATCGGCTGTTAAGTTTGGAAGGAGTAAACGGTCTAGTGTAATTTATATTGTGTAATTGATTATTTGGGCTCTGTTGGTGACAATGAAGTGACATGTTCTTTCATTGTTTGTGGGAACGGCCATTATTTTATGTTAGTGTAGAGTAGAATTTTGTTGAAAGATTTGTGCTTGTGTTTACTTTGTGGAAACACTTAACAAATGTGACTACTGTATTTTGGACGTCAGTTAATAGTAATTGTTTATAATATAACTAGCTTTTGCCCGCGGCTCCGCTCGCGTTAAATTCGGGGTATCACAGAAGTGATAGCACACATACCAATTTTATAGCTTTCTACATTGAAAACTTCCACTCCTCATTTTAGGGAAATGGGGGGGTTTGTAGCCTATGTCACTCTCCATGCCCTAAACTATCTCTACCTAAAAAATCACGTCAATCCATCGCTCCGTTTAGCCGTGAAAGACGGACAAACAAATAAACAAACAAACAAACAAACAAACACACTTTTACATTTATATATTGGTACGGATATTATATTGCACTTTTAACCGATCTGTGTTTTGACGTCTTGACTATACAGTTGTATGAATTTGGAGAAAATTTTCAATGGAGATAACTTGTTCTTTGTACTTTATACTTTTTACTAGGAACTTATGTGTATTTTCTTGTTTTTGTAGCTTCAAAAGTTTTTACGCTTACTAAGTTTACTTACTGATTATTAAGTTAAACAACTTAATTGGCGGAGATGAAAAATGTACAAGTAAACGCCGTAGAAGGACCTAGCAAGAAAGGTTTTACATTTCAATCACGCTACCCTAGCTCCTATTTTGCGGAGTGCGCACATTCTTGACACTGTGATGTGTAATTATGTTTCTTGTTGCTACGAAAAGACGTATCAAATATTCAAAGGGTTTCTGGCTGGAAGACGGAATAAGAAATGTAAATCGAATTTCTTTAACGTGTAATACGATACGGAGCAAAAATATGTGTCAAACTGACGGAATATCGGGTTGTTTGGCGTTTAGGTTAAAGGACTCTAAGGCTGGGGTTACATTGAAGCGGAGAATAGCGGAGTTGAGGGAGTAACACTGTAAATAAAGAAGAGTGTGTCCACAACATGTGGAACAACTAATATGATTGGTGAATTCCTACAAGTCGCTTCTTCGCTTATTTTCGCTTAGCTGTTTCCATTAAAGCGAAGCAGAAACCATATGATTTTCAACTAATGTAAGTAGTCGAATCCTATATTCTACTCTGCTCCGTTTGTCACCGCCTCAGTGGATATTTAGTGCAAAGTTAGATTTTGTACGTCGATTTCACAAGTAACAAAAGCTGTTACAATCATAATTTTAATTACAACCTCGGTCCTAATATTTAGCTGTTAGTAGAAGTTAAATGTATTGTTTGAATCCGACAGGTTGATTAAAACATGAACCCGTAAATAAGCTAATAAATATACACGAAACAACAGATCGCTCGAGAAAAGGCGAGTCGTTGTTTGCTGGAGCACAGTATTATCCTCAACATCATCAAATAATAACACAGGTCGGAAGAAACCGTAACAATCATCGTGAGGACTTAAATATTCAATGAAAACATTATTCACGGCTGTTTCCGTGGGCGAAATATGGGTCATGCCAGATTAGGGCAACGTGTAATCACTCCGGGGTCGATGCATCATAAACTCACGAACCAAATAAGCGATCTCGTGCTCCGATAGCAGGATTTATGATCATGGAACCACGGCGTATGCTTTTGGGCACTTATAACGTTCACAAGGGCAGCGAGAATGTTTCAACGATAAACAACAATTGTATGAGGTTTGAGGTATTAGGTAAAATTTAAGGTTGGACGTAGGATTGTAGGCTTAGGCGAGAGGTTGAGGTCACTCATTTGCACTGTGGCGTGTCTTTAGGACTACGAATAGAGCTAATAATAAATGAATCACGGGCGGCCTGTCTGCGAGAAATTTTCTCTGCGGAATAAGACATTGCATAAACATGAAAACATTATCACGTCTATAATGTTTTAAACTTTCGCGATTCTCACTCATAATTATCGTCAAAAAGTCAACTCGTGACCACGGTCGCTGTAACGCGGCCGAAACGTCGAGAAGGTAAATAAATAAAATCGCGATTAAGTCCCGCGCACATATAATTATTATCACGTCTGCATTCCAAAATCATAAAGGCAGAACACGATACCTTGATTATTTTGCATATTGTAATCACTTTCAGGACCATAGAACAAACGCGACCAGTAGCTAACCTGCCGCGTAAAGTATACTTAAACTTATGTTCCCTTTTACGACATCCTCGTAGGGAATGGAGATGTGAAGGTCTTTGAATTAGGCGCGGTGGACGTGTAATTTTTGTGTTTACTAAATCTGCTTATAATTAATTTTCTCTCGGAGTTCAGTGCTGATCTTGTTATCTTCTGGCACAAAACAAGCAAGGCTCATAATCTACTTGAATATAATGACATACTCACTACCACTAGATTATCTTCAAAGGTTCCAAATTAATATGGATAAAGGAAAGAGCGTGGTAGGAATTACAAAGAAAATAAATGCCATCTCTTATACAACTTCTTTAGCGAATGTAAAATTATACGTGACATAGAAAAGTCAATTGATCGTAGGTCATAGTCATAGGCCGGCCACATACATACGGAATTCCGTTTCGGAATTTCGATTCGGAATCTCGAATCGGACTGTCCGAACGCACGAAATCCATACGACATCTATGGACCAGCCACACATTCGGAAAAAATCCGTTAGGAATTCCGAACGGAAAGCTTCCGTCTGTATGTGGCGGTCCATAGATTTTGTATGGATTGACTGCATTCGATTTTCCGATTCGAGATTCCGAAACGGAATTTTTCCGAATGTATGTGGCCGGCCTTATAAGGTTAATGTACCAATGCTGGACGCCTCAATGCCCAGTAGATGACACCTATCTCTAACATGTCTTACTATGACATAAGGTTGCAAGACTTGCAAGTGCCGTGTATTGGGTCAGCGTCGAGCATTGGTACATTTACCTTATTCCTTGGACTATCCGCCAGCAATCCATTAGTGCAACAAAACGGACACACTCACGTCTTTTTAGGGAGATTAACTCGACACGTTTAGGGGCCGGCCATTCGTGACCCACATTGGAAGCAACGCGCCACAGTTGCTGCGGTGAAAGACGGTATATCCGTATTAAGTATTTCACTGTAAGGGAGTTTCATGGTTCCATTCTTATTCACTGTTTCTCTGTATCTCATTCTGTTGTGCGTTTTTCGGCCCGTGGTTTCAAATGGTCAACGCGTGCACGCAATGGGTTCAATTTATTACTGCAACGTAAATGCCGTGGTGTTAAACCTTTTTTGAGAAATATAATCAACCGTATCGTTCGTTAAGGGGTTAGCACACGCCATGTTGTGACGGTTGGGGCAGTAAAAATTAAAGAATTCGGTAACTGACTGCGGGTAAATAGAACATATAAGTAACTTAGGTACAATGGCAAGTTATTTTAGGAATGAAAATTCAGATATCTTCTATATATATACATACATTATTGTATTATACCTTTTTTTGTATTAAAAAATAGCTTATGTTCTTTCTCAGGCTATACACTATGTGTGTACCATATTTCATTGAAATCGGTTCACTCGTTTTTGCGTGAAAGCGCGACAGACAGTCAGAGTTACTTTAACGTTTATAATATTAGTAAGAATTCGAAGCAAACCGATAATTATGAATAATCGTTACGTTCATCAAAAGGCCGATGGAGACTGCTATAATTTCAGTAAATACTCGCATAAGTGACTAAGAATAATTACGGAGTTAATTTGGAAATGTCTTCAGAATTGGAGGCTCATCAAAATGGTGAATAAATTATAGTACTAGGTATTTAAAGATTCCCGTATTACATCAAACGGATTCCGTAGGTTTAATTATAATTAGTTTTTCATGAAGTTAGTTGGTAAGTAAATTAAAATAAATAATTTTAATTAATCGCCTTGGTTCCAAACGCTTGAACGAAGGTAATCCGAGACATTGAATTAAAATAATTATTATCAAAGCACGTAAGTTAATTTACTACGGCTGATAATGGATTAACATCTCATTTACCCGTTCATATTTTTCTGTAACGTGATTAAAAATTTCAGATCAACTCTCTTTTAACATAATATTCAGTACGTATTACTACTAATAGTAGGTACCTACTATTCTTTTGTTATTTGGGTTTCCGTTAAGTACCAGTAATACATCATCTGTGATACTTTCAATAGTCTAGCTATCAGTATTTGTGATACCTGGTGATACACGGACAGATGTGTAGACGGCTCAGGATGACTTCGGCCACTGTTCCATTTCGTCACCTTCTTAAGTCGTCCACAGTGCCATGTCGTCAGCCTACAATTCCTAAATCGTCACCTTCCTAACTCGTCCACTTTCTGATATCGTCAATACCCCATTTTGTCAACATTCCTATTTTGACCACAGTGCCAACTCGTCCACTTTCTGATATCGTCAATATCCATTTTTGTCTAGATTCCTATTTCGACCAAAGTGCTAACTCGTCCACTTTCTGATATCGACCTCAGTGCTACTTGGTCAGGATCACCAGTGCCAACTCGTCTGCATTCCTATATCGACCTCAGTGCCAACTCGTCCGCATTGAACACGAATGTTTGTACTCGAGTGTGGGTGTTCAATATGTTTGCTATATGCATAGTTGACGAGTTAGCACTGTGGTCTAAATAGGATTGTTGACCAGTTGGCACTGTGGTCTAAATAGTAATTGTTGACGAGTTGGCACTGTGGTGTAATTAGTGATGTTGACGAGTTCACACTGTAGACTAATTAGGAATGTTGACGAATTGGCACTGTAGTCTAATTACGAATGTAAACGAGTTGGTACAGTGGCCCACGTAAGAAAGCGAACGAAATAGGGAAGTGACGATATAGGAATGCTGGCGAATCGGAACAGTAGACCATATGCGAATGAGAAAGACTTAAGAAGGTGACGAAATGGAACTGTGGCCGAAGTCATCCTGAGCCGTGTAGACGGACACACAGACAGACGGACGAACAGCAGACGCTTCGTAATAGGGTCCTGTTTTAATCCGCACGGAACTCTAAAAATGATACCGCTTTAAAATACTTCAAACTTCTTAATAAAGGTATACTTATGCTTAGTTTTCTTTTCATAATTTACTTAAAGTAGGTAAGTACTACATTTATTCAAATGTGTGACAGAGCATAAAAAATAACAAGTGATTACATTTCTTTAGACGACATTTATCTGGTAATTCTAGACTAAGTAACTAATTATATGCTTAACAGGAGTCTCTGAAAATGTGCTTGAATTTAAAAAGCGAAGCACTAATTCGGATTACAAAGGGCACATTAATCAAAACAAGCACAAGGATCGCGAGATAACAAACAAAACAGCTAGTGTACTGGCAAAGGTAAAACACGATAAGTCAGCATTAAGGTAATTAACAAAGTCTTTGTGTATGTTATGTGTTTTGTACATATGTATTGCTGTTAGAACAAAATGATGTTTTTTAGGTTTCCGTGCCCAAAGGGTGAAAACGGGACCCTATTACTGAGACTTCGCTGTCCGTCTGTCTTTCTTTCTGTCGTTGGTTTTTCTTTTGTATTTTATTTAATGGCATATTCAACTTGACAGCTAGATCGTGCATGTTTTGCGTGGGAGAACTAATATTATAGTAACAGTGATGGTCATTACTGAGGGCGTATAATAGTCATTACAAACAAATTTACTTTGCCCATCAGATTGTCACGAGATAACGTAATTAAGCAAGATGGTAAAAGCACTTCGTACATTATTACTTCGCTTGAGTGTATTACGAACGTGAATTATTTTGTTTTATAATAGTTAAGTATTATTTTTATTGTGGACGTTGGTAAAATCTTGTTTGTATTTTTATTTTCTCAAATCATACTTAACCTATTTCTTTAGTAGTTAGAGACTTAAATAGAGTGGTGTTATTCTAACTCAACACCACACAGGTACTATTGGACTATTTAATAATTTAACTTAATAGCCGTTCAAAACCTGAGCCATAATAATTGTCGCAGAACTTAAAACGAAGCTAATTTTATCCGGCGGACCTGCCTTGCTATGATAAATTACCTATGTTAACTTGTCTTGTAATTACCGAAGTTCCTAAACTTTTTCATTGTTACTTAATCCAAGCGTTTAAAATCGTTTGGGGTTTCAGTGTTTAAGCATTTAGCAAATTTGTGCAACTTTAAAATTTGTATCAGAGAGTATAATAGATTGGACTTTTTTGAACATAAAGAGCCTCTCGTAGTGAAACAAAATTGATATACTCACCTCTTTATATCACAAACATCACACATCTGATCCCAATTGCGATAGACAGAGCACATCAAACGCTACGTAGACAAAACCACGACTATTTTAAGTGTCGTATGTAGCCACTTCTAGGAAATTTTTTAGTGCCAAGTTAAGAATCACATGTTGCTAGCCTAAAAATTATTAAAAACATAAATTATTTCATTAATAGATATCATCTTCATAGTAAAATAAGACGGATACACTCGTGTCTTTGTATTGATATTAGCTCGACATATTTCGGGCTCAACGTTGTTCTCGATGATGAATTGGCCCGAAACATTTCGAGCTAATCTTGATATAAAGACGTTAATGTACTCATTTTATTTCACTATGAGAGTATCATGGTAGTTTCATTTTATTATTTAAAATCGTTATCACAATTTATAATAGGTATTTAATGCTCTATAAGTAAGTATAGGTTCCAGATTCCAGAAACTTGCAAAGTGACACCAACTAAGCACTAAAGTGCTAGATTAGTGCCAAAGACTTGACTAGTTTACTCAACGCCATGTCTAAGATCTAAGCTCTGTCTGCCTTGATCTTCGTCCAACTATCTCGTTCGCCAATTATGTCGACCTAAGTTACTTCAAAGATACGTAACGTACCCTGTACAATCTCTGCATTGTAAATAGCTGTAACCTACAATTTTGTAGAACAAATTAAATAATGCTGTTGATAAAAAAATGCTACGAGTTTCCAAATTTTGTTCATATCTGGCCCAAATACAAGGAAACTTTTCTATTTTTCATTTTATGTTACGCTAAAAAAACGAGTGAAAATAACGATTCCGCACGACACGTGTGCTAAACGAACTTTTAAATACTTTTGAAAAAAAAAGATAGAAAGTGAAAATGTAAGAGCCAATAAATTAACAAATTCACAACCTCAAACCTCCCGCAGGTAATTATAATAACAGCTTTACTTTTTCACGGATGCTGGCGCGGGCAAAGGCAAATGCCATATTCAGCCACTAAAAAAGTTAGAATCATTGCGCACAATTGGTTATACCTATACCTACCTATGATGTAACTGAAAATTTTATTTGCAAGTGACAAACTCAAATAAGTAAAAAGTGAAGTATTTATTTTATAATAATTCATATTAAATGTCACAATTGTCATAATTATTATGTCAGCATCAAATACTAGTTAAACAAAAAAATAATTAAAATTATAAAAACCAAAAATAATAAAACTAATAATACTAACAAACCAAAACAAAAAATGAAAAATAAAAGTGAAGACAAGTGATTGATTAAACCGTATAGGTATAACCCTTTTCGTTCTATGCATAAATCTTGGAGCAACAATAAGTAAAAAAAACATACGAAAACCATCGCTTATTGAGCTTTTGTATTAAAAAATCCGCACTCGATAAATTCTCACAATACCTCAAAGCCTTTAAAAGTTTTTTTAGCCTTTCTGCTGAATCAAAGATAACAAAGTAGTCTTCTTAATAAAAGAAAGACAGCGAAACTTTTTCACTTGCCCTACAAGACCTCAACCCCGTGACCCAGACTATCGCTCTCACCAGCTTAGCCCAGCTTAGAACCAAGAGTATCAACCCTTGCCAAGCCCGTAAGCGGTTAAATACAAAAACTTCTACCACGTGAAACCCATAACTTTCAATATTTAGTACGGTCGGTAGTATACTGGCTCGTATTTCTTAAACAATAAGGTTGGAACTTTTCTATTGTCACGTAGGCTGTAACAATCGCCCTGGGCCGGGCCCTTTGAACTTTGCGGCCCGACACCTAAAACTATTGAACTTGAAACTAAGTTGCACCCACAAATTATTGCCCCGTACTGTACGTGATGTGAAACTTCAAACTGGCTTATTAGCTCTGTGTT
Organism: Adoxophyes honmai; assembly: GCA_005406045.1. Taxonomy (NCBI): domain Eukaryota; kingdom Metazoa; phylum Arthropoda; class Insecta; order Lepidoptera; family Tortricidae; genus Adoxophyes; species Adoxophyes honmai. The sequence goes on from BHDV01065381.1 coordinate 11,050, forward strand.
TTGTGTGACAGGGTGTTCTATCATAGTTACAGTATTATACTCAGAGTCGACTCAACGAATGATAATATAATAATACATTAATCTTGAGAAAAGTCACTCATTACCAAGAGGCAATCGATTCTTCATTGAAAAGTGTTTTATTACCAAGACTAAATTTATATTCTCGAATCAATAAGATATCTCACCGTATCACGTCCCTATAGTCCCAATAATAGGCACGGCGCCCGTAATGCTACATAGTAATCATTTTAAACAAAAAAAAAACCGACTTCAAATTTGGGCTATACTGAAAGCATTTTTGTCTAATAATGAGGGTGACCTTCCATCACCAGCAGGCCTCACTAATTACTGAAATTATAATTTCCAGTCTGCAGGTGTATTCAGTATTGAAAGAATTATCCTTTAACTCCTAAGCATTAAGGAGTTGACCTTCCATCATCAGCTCAGTCATATTTTTTTTACTGCCAGACGTAAATACTGGTGTAGCTTTGAAAAATGTACTAAAAACATTACCTGTGCCAATAAAATTTGAGGGTTGCCCTCGATTTCCCTCATATTCCATCATCAGATCAAGATATGCTGGCAATGGGACCACCTGGAAACTATACCCTTTCAAACAAAAAAAGAATTTTCCAAATCGGTCCAGGCGTCTTCGAGTAATCAGCGAACATACATAAAAAAAATATAATGATAAAAAAAAATATATATATATCCCGACGAATTGAGAACCTCCTCCTTTTTTTGAAGTCGGTTAAAAACCATGAGTATTCTAGGAGGCTTAGTAGAGTTACGCGCGAGACTATCTAACAGTGACAGGTAGCTAGCTGTAGCATAACTTTAGTCGCCTCTAACGACATCCATGGAAGAAATGAAGAGGTGTCATTCTAATCCCGATACCATACGTACAAAGATATTACTCAAGTTTTAAAGGTTGGTTAGTTAAAAGTATAGACGCACACCGCACCCAGAAAGAGCTCTCTTGTTCGATCTGCGACGTTACGAATCGATTTGTTTCCAACTCGAATAACTCGGTTGATTCGACTCATAGTAATTATGGGAGTTACCGTCGAGCTCAGCGTATTCGATTCGCGATTCGCAACTTCTCGATCTCGAGTTCTTCGACGATTTGCGTCACTTGCATAACTCGTACGTAAACTTGCATGCGTTTATACACCGGCACAGTAAGACGAGTTGTGTTGCAAAGGTAGGGAATACTTGATACGAATCAATTCGTTTGGTCTCTGACTCATAACATCTTTAGCTTCATACATACATCATGCCTGTATTCGCAAACGGGCTAGGCAGAGCATACGAAATGCTACATAGGCAAACTATGACTATTTCATGTTTCGAGGCAACTTCTAGCATAAAATTTAGGTTTTGAGTTGGCAGGTGTATTAGTGACAGGTTGTTAGCCTGTCGCCTTTAAGCCAAAACCTATTTATTTCTTTAGTCGCCTTTTACTATATTCAGGGGAGAAATGGAGAGGTATTATTCGAAACCCGATACCAAACGGAACCAAAAGGAGTAGCTAGAAATAGTAGGTATTTCGTATGTTAGTCATATGGTTTAATATTTGTGTGTGGGTATTCTACTCTACTTCTAAATTTAGAATGTTTTTACGACCACACATGATATAAATTGTATTTATGTGAAACTTACTTTAGTCAAGCCGTGTGATGTCGGGTTAAAAACAACCTCTCCATTTCGTCTGTGGATGTTGTAAGGTATGATTTAAGCGACAGGCTAGCAAAAGCGCTAGTAGGTGCTAGTGAGTGGTAAGGCTCAATTCGCACCAGAAGAGCGGCGAAAGGCGGCGAAGCGGAGCGCAGTTTCAGTGTCATGTCAATGTCATGTCAGTGTCAATGAATTTTAACTTTATTTCCATTACAATAAGGCTTATTATCGCATGAGAAACTCCAACGAATTCCAGCGAATTCCATAAACGAAGCCGTGCGACTGCGCGAATAGTCGCGGGAATGCCCGAGGATGCTCGAGCAGTCGCGAGCGGCCGCTGGCAGTATCCCACCCAGAGATCTTAGACTTTCCGCGCATTCCAGCGACTTCCCACGCATTCCAGCGACTTCTCGAGCAGTCGCGGGAATCCTCACGCCTTCTCTACCGAGCGGGTCGCTGCGCTTCGCCGCCCTTCGCCGCTCTTCTGGTTTGAATTGAGCCTCAGTGGCAACGAATTGTGAAATAGGTGTCCTTCCCTCCTCCCACCCCATTTTGTGTAAACAGGCGTGATGATTTATGTATGTTTTAGTCAATATTGTACATATTGAATCTATGTACTGTGCTAAAAGTTGCGATGGAGTGTGAAGTATGTGTCATAGTTTTGCCCATGTGGCCTGATGTTTACATATATTTTTATGTACTGCCCCTTCTATACTACGTATGTAAGTCACAGAAAACCTACAACACATGTATAATCGCTTTAATTAAAACCCGACAGGTCTAACAACAAAACAAACATGGCTTCTAAATCATTAGCGCGTGACCAGCCCTATCGACAAGTTATTATTCAAGCCAGGCCTATCCGAGTAATGGTTTGTTCAAACTGCTGATAACAAACTTGGTCGTTTATAAATAGGGACGATTTGTTAGCCGGAGATGGTGTCGGAGTCAAATTGACCTTAGCAACTTGGGAAAATTTAATTTGTTGATCGAATTAGGGCGAAGGAAATGCGTCTTTTGAACAATTTAGGATGAATAGTTTATACGCCCCATTGGAGTGCCGTTGCACTTTTAATCAAAACTATTTATCTGTTTCTAAGAACTATTTTACAGATTGAATTCTAGCGAAGCGAGTGTACTCGGTGTAATTTAATAACGTAGACAATATTTGAATAGACCTAACGTTTTGATTTATTTGTCTGAGTTTTTATTTGCGGGTAAAATTATTAAGGTTACCTAGGCACATAGGCATATTTTATGTCCTCTCAGCTTCATTTACTTCTTTCTCAGAAAAACGTACCTACTCATAATACAGTCAGCAACGAAGACGGAAAATGTGCCAAAAATGTGCACAACCTTAATGTTGAGAGAATAAAATGTCGATCTTTTTGCTCCTGACCGTACATTCCACGTCGTGTCCTTTTCAGGGGACGCAAAAAAACATGGACCGTAAAAGATTTGTTCCCTTTTAAGTTGATGCAATGACAATAAACCTGGAATTAAATGGTCCTCTAAGTAACAAAACAGGGACCGTAACAGCCGCAGTAAAAAGGAATAAAACAAAATAATGGGAACTATGTCATGACTTGACTTTTTGTTTGGCCGAAATAGGCTTTTATACATGTTTCCAACTCCCGTGTCCGTTGATCTCTCTGAATAGATATTTTGCGTTTCATTGTTGAGATAGCCCGGAAAACTTGCCTAGAATTGTTCTATATTAAATATAAGATTGTAATGCCCTTTTTATCATTGAAATGTTGTTGCTTCCTGTGACAGTTCTCTGTCTAATAGGGTCGTACTGTAAGATATTAGATTATAAGATATACACACGGCGTAAAAAATGATGTGTTAGAAGATTAACGCCAAATCTGAATGTCTGTGGCATCTTAACCATCTTAAGGTGGTTTTAACAATTCGAAGCAAAGTTTAGTTTCCAAATAAAAATGTAGTTAGGAAACGAAGCAGTCGCCAAATGAAATAGAATGAAAATAGTAATGCTTAATAAATTACGCCGAAATATTAGTAAATAAGGAAGTCTACTAGCAGGCATTCGTCATTAAAAACTTATCCATTTCCCAACATTTCGCAATACAATTGTAGAAGTAACATTCACAGACAAATTTGTGTTAAAGTTGGGACCATATAATCATTAGTAACTCTGAACTTTGGCCCCTCAGGAGTAATCAAGTGCCGTCAAAAGTTGGTAACATTTTGTTTTGCTAAGCGTTTGTACTCGTATCTGGCTTGTTTTCGCTTTCGATTCGATTTAAAGCTCAAGTTGGTAAAACGCCGATTTAATTTAAGGTTAATAACTTTGTTTTAAGTCACGTTAAACGATGCTTAGGTATGTCTTTTTTTTCTACGGGTGAATGCACACGTAGAAAAATATGCGGTTACAAGTCAATCATTGAACCTTTGACGGTCTGTAATAATATTCGACATTATGTCACGAATGTATTGTTTATTTGATCACGATTCGCTTTCGGAGTTCATTTCATTCAGTATTCCAAGCACATTAGCAATGTAGCAATAAACACTACCTCGACACAACTGAACAGCGAAAATTAACCGCATTAATAAAGTGCCCGTAAAAACCAGCGCGTTATAAAACAGTGTCAGAATGTTAAAATATCTGGGTTAATTGCCGCGATGAGCCCAAAGCGCGCAACTTTGCTAAGCCGCGAGATCGCTGTATTATTAATTTTTAATCGCCATTTGTAAAGCTAGTACTGAAGCCGAACAATTTTTCATGCATATTTCATGTGTGTCTTAGGGTTTATGCACAAAGCTAAAGCACAGAACAAGGATAGGTGGAGAAGTCAATCTTCCTATTATCATACCTAAAGTGCGCTCGACCAACGCATACATTGACACCGCTCACAGATACAGATACGATATTACGGAAATATCAAAGTATCTTAAATGAAAAACATTGAAAGTGTTTTCTATTAGCTTGTATTGTAAAAAAAACCGTAAGAATGAGAAGTTATAAACAAACACTAATTATAAATTTCACCAATTTTCATTCATTTTAGCTGTAATAATAAGAAATAGGTTAAGGTATGAAAGGGACTTTAAGGCTAGCAAATTGTCACTCTTTAGCAAAGCTAAAAAAACGCTGAAAGTGGCTTTAAAACTATAAGTATTTAGTTTTGTTTATGTAATGTTTTGCGTGCTCTGCCTACCCGATTAGGAACACAAGCCTGATGTATATCATTCAAATTTGTCTCGTGACAAATTGTGCAGTTTGTTCTAACGACCTTACTACTACAAGTAACTTAGGTACATACACAAACAAACGAACGCTTTTTCCAGTGCCCTAATCGTAACTTACCATACCTTAATATTTGTACCTTTTACCAGCTATTTTATATTACTTAAACACTCCAGAAACAGGGCAGGGCCGTATTTAAATAATGATTAAAGATTCCACCTTACTTCTCCCTCATTAGGGCCGGAACGCTAAGATGGTTTTCTGTGTGGCTTTATAAAAGGTTTTGAGCTGAAATAATTCAAATAAGAATTTCGTACACTGTCTAGGAAAACGTGTAATCACATAAACCCGTGTTGGATGTTCGTAGAATGTTTTTTTTTCCTTCGTGAGAAGGAATCTAAGAAAAAAATTATTTTAATAGCATTTCTGTTATAACAATGTTTCGTTACTATGATTGTTAAACAGAATAGCTGCAATAAACTTAAAAGAACATGAAGAATTATAAAAAAACGGTTGTATTAAACTTGACCGTTCGTCGCCATCAAAGTGTCAAACTTTGGTTAGTAAATTAGATGTAAAAAGGTAAAGTTGGGTACGTATGAAAATTATAAGTGTGAACATACATACATACATATTCTCACGCCTGTATTCTCAAGACGGGTAGGCAGAGCACATGTATTCAATAATTCAGTGCCACGTTTAGCAATTTCAGGGTAACCAGATGGTTAAACGTGGTAAGTGTAAACATCTCAGAAAATAAACGATTTATATTTATGTGATACAATTAATATCAATTCAACATTCAATGCTTATGTAGAGTAAAACTACAGCAACAGTTAACGAGGTCATTGCTCGCAATGAAAAACTTCAAGACGTCACGTCCTCAAATAAACGTAGAAATAATAATTTCAATTAAACCAAGAGCATTTCCCTTTAATTATTTTAATTATCGCCATTCATTTTAACGTCGGTTTGCGTTATTACTTCTGGAATGTTGATACTTCTTAGTATTCGTTTACTGGTGGTGGTGGAAGGTGCTACTACCAGATAAAACCTAAAAACTAAGTACATTTTTTTTGCTTACGTCTTTTGTACCAAACCATCCATCACGCCTGTTTTCCCAAAAGGGGTAGGCAGACCACACAAAACGCTACATAGGCAAAACTATGACTATGTCACGCTTCGTGACCACTTCTAGCATTTTTTTTGTAGGTTTTGAGTTTGCAGGTATAATAGTGACAGGTTGCTAGTCTGTCGCCTAAAATATACCTTAACTTATTTTCCTTAGTCGCCTCTTACGACATCCACGGAAGAAATGGAGAGGTGTTATTCTATCCCGACGTCTTTTGTACCAATACTTTTCATTTGTCCGAATTGTTATAAAAAAATTATTACAAAAAATCATTATTTTTTAAATTTAGGTAGACCAGAGCATACGCAAAACTGCCACGCTCTCAGCTACTTATTATTCCACTAGCTTGCGAACCGGATCTGCACATAATTCGGCGTATTTGCAACTATAATGCCCTCGCTGATTTTGAGCAATCGAGTTAGCCGTCGCCTCCAGAGATTCACCCTTCTGATTGGCTCTTCTATGAAGTGCCAATGAATACTTGAGTGGCTAACAGATGGTGTGTTATAGGAGTCGACAGTCTCAAGACCGCGGTAACGGAACTAGAGCGTAGACCGAATAAAATAGGAGCATGAACGTTATTAATATTAGATGAGGGGACGACCTCAAGAGCCTTCGATCTTTTCTTATGCTGCGCTACAAATAAATAAAGGGAAAAGTCAAATATAGAAGGCTTCACTTATTTATGGCTCGTATACGGGAATAGATAAATCAAAATGAACGTACTGAATAATAACGACTTTGCTAACAGATATATCCTTATTTAGACTCCTACGTGCCTCTAATTTTCAAATAATGAGATGTAAAAGAAAGAGATTTTTTTTCTTTAAAGGGCTTACCGGCAAATTTTTTATCCGTTGTGATGTACGGACAGCTGCAGAGAAAGGTAACCCCCTAGCAATGAAACATTGTATGGGCGGGGGGTTACTTTTCTCTGCAGCTGACTGTACACATAGAAACAAATGATGCGCACAGTATAAAAGCACTATTGATAAAAATTAAAGACGGGGCCCGGTAATACACGCAAGCTCGTGAATACGGGATAATTACATCGAAGTGAAAATTTTATGCACAAAAAATTAGGTTACACGATTTACAACTTGAAAACAGCTGAACCGATTTGGCTGAAAACTAGCGGAGAGGTACTCGTAGCTTGGAATTAGGCGCCGGACATAGCATCTCTACTATCTCATACCTCACGTAACATAAAACGTGGTTTAATATAACCAAAACATGGTGTTAAAAGTTATAAGACATAACTGTCATAAAAAAAATCATAACTAACATAAACTTATAAGGCGAAACAAAGTTCGCCAGGTTAGCTAGTTTCTGATTAATAAAAAACCGGCCAAATTTGAGCCGGACTCACGCACGAAGGGTTCCGTACCAAAAACTGCAAAAAATCAGAATTTTTGTATGGGAGCCCCCCTTAAATATTAATTTTATTTTAATTTTATTATTTATTTTTAAAGTAAATATTTAATTAAATATTCTGTGAGCATTTCAAGTATTTAGCTGTTACAATTATTTAAATAGACCCAAAACTGCAAAAAAAAACACGTTTTTTCTAAGGGAGCCCCCCTTAATTATTATTATTATTTTGATTTTAGTATTTGTTGTTATAGCGGCAACAGAAATACATTATCTGTGAAAATTTAAACTCTCTAGCTCTCACGGTTCGTGAGATACAGCCTGGTGACAGACAGACAGACGGACGGACAGACAGACAGACAGACAGACAGACAGACAGACAGACAGACAGCGAAGTCTCAGTAATAGGGTCCCGTTTTTACCCTTTGGGTACGGAACCCTAAAAAACGACAACTGAAGCGAGGTCACGGGAGAAGCTGATTCCACTGAGTAATAAATGTAATGCATGCTGTTTCAAATAATTACAAAACTGGCCAACTTGACACACCTTAACTTTGTTTCCATAACATGCCAGCAAAACAAAGTTGCCGAGCCGAGATGCTGCATTGCAAAATTGTTCATTACAGTTTGAAACAGTAGTTTCTTGCGATATGAGTTTCCGCTGTATGGTGTATTATTCAAGCCCATCTCGCTTTTGCACATAATTTAGCAAATTCACGAGCATAATTTAGCACAGAACCAGCTGGGCTTAGTTTGCTTCTAATCAAAACTTTGACTCTTTAGGTATCAGGGTGAACTGGATTGGTATGAAGTTGCTGAACTAAGAGGTGGCGACAATATCATGAGGGTGTATTTAAGCAATGCTAAATATTCAGAGCTGATTACACTACTACTGTTACCTATCCTCGTAAGGCCCACGTCAAAATATGTCTAAATAAATTATAACCTTAATATCAGTCAAAAAAGTTAAATTTCACTTTGACATTTTTTTGTCCTAAATTTTAAATATTTACGAGGCTATAACAACCTCGTGGCTACATTTTAATACTGGCCACTAAGATTGGCGAAAAATAAAGCGGCGCGATAGCTTTTGTTTTGTAATTTAGTTTTGTCACATTTGTCGTCTCTTACGACATCCTTGGAAGAAATGCAACAGTTTTTTTTTTACTTTTCACATTAAAGAGTTTTACATAGTTACATACAACAAGAGCTCACGAGATAGTGTAAAATCACTATTTACACAACAACGCGGCGAATGGCGCTTTAAATGTTAACTTCGCACGTTATTTTTTATGGCCTGTGTGTTTAATGCAAATTTAAACACGCCGTTAAGCCTTTACCGCGACGATTAAACTCTGAAGTTCCCAACTCTCAGGGCCTTGGTGCGGGTACACACGACCCACTTTTTAATAGACATGTAAAAGAACTTTTGAGACTTCAGTAATCGCCGTCATACTCTTATGTTACAGTTGTGTTATAGTCTGACAGCGTGTGTCAGATAGACAAGTTTTTGATTTAGGTGGCTGTGATGGAATTAAAAGGCATACAACTATTCGCTTTTGTGGTTTAAAATATAATTCTGATGTTAGTACGTTTTAATCGTGTGGACTTCACCATCAACCACTATCCACACTAATCTCGGTAGACGTTACAACCTAATTTCGTTCCTAATGAAACTCCGTCTGTTTAGAAACTACGATATCACAGACATAATAACAAACTAAACGCGGACACATACACATACACGTACGTATGCACGCACGCACGCAAGCACACAATCGCACGCATAAAGAGAGAGAGAGAGAGAGAAAGATTGACTTCAAACTTATAACAACCCTTTTAGCGTCGGATACTAAAAAAATGTTACATGGGATCGCCCCCATTAAGACCAAACACAAGCGCAAAGGACTAAGTACTTTTTTTTAACCGTTTAAATCAAGAACACCTTTCAACTGTTTGAGTTAAGGAATTACAACCCTAACGGCGAGTAGATACACCGCCCTAACCCATTCGCAACGTCAACTTTACAACGGAAATGATGACTAAGCAAGTCTATTCGCGAATCACAACAGTTTGGTCATACTAATGCGGGTTTGATTGACGACCTCGGCCACAGCCGGTTATTTGAAACTGTAATAGCTTGCAAATTATTGTAAGCAGTTTGTGTCACAGAATAGTTAATAGTATTTATTATGTATAGAAGGTTCACACTCGAACAAATTTAGGCGTAACATTTGTTGTATTTTTCTACCGTTACCTGGTCGTCAGCGGAGTATACCTACGGAGTATACCTCCCCTGTTCATAGTGACTCATAATGGGGTAGTTACTTGTCTGGAAGTTTTTAATTGTTCTGAGCGTGTGTAAAATAATTATCAGTCAAATGTTCTATGCACAGCAACACATATCAATCAAAATCCACGCGAAGTAGATGACCTGTCATTTTCTAATGTCTCTAATTAGACGGTGGTTGGGAATTTTTCGCGCACGACTCGACTGGCATTAAAAAGATAATAGTAATACGTAGACAGGATGAGGTATTATTATTTTTATTTTATAAATCACACTTGTATTCCCACTTAACTTGACTAAAACTGTTTTGACTATGCAACGTTTTGTGTATCCAATTTATGAAAATGTTTTTATATCACTGGACAATTTTTACACCAATCACCTAGTCCCAAAGTAGGCAATTTAATGCCTGTGTTATGGGTACTAGGCAACGGAATACGTACGTATATGTACGTTTTTGTCACTAAAAACCTATGGTATTATAATCCAGAAGCACTTTAATAATTAAGCATATAAAACTCGCTCTAGAAGTTTCCTATAGAGTGTTTTTAAACCGCTTTACGGCTCAGCCATTTTCCACGCGTCCCGTGCAACGTGTTACTAAATTATTCAATCCGTTTGTATTATGAGGCCGTTTTCGTGCTGCATATTTTTGGCGTCGCGCTCTGCTTACGTGAACACCTCACAATGAACTAAATAATAGTCAATTCTATAGTATATTCACGAGCGTGGTTTACGTGGTTACTAAACAATCACGAGTGTTATGGTTCATGCATTACTACTAATCTGCTAAAACTAAACTACTAGGAAAAACATTCAAAGATAAACATTGATACGAAGTGCAAAGAACAGCTAAACTTTGACGAAAACTGGCCTCTTCAAATAATTGGGCATCGGCATCGTAAGCTAACATCGTAAAAGCACTGGTCACGTGTTCCAAATTAGATTTTTTTTTTCAGTCTTTACCTCATTTTAAACATGCTCAAAATTTTAATAAAATCATAACATCCATATATATCAATTTTAAAACGTGATAATTAGGACGCAACTGTAAAATTAAATACAGGTTTTAAAATATAGGTCGGCTGCTTTTGCTTCTAACATTAAAAAAATGATATTTACAAATTCAATGACAAACGAAACATAATTATCAAAAATAACGAGAAAAAAAATTACGCGTAAAATGGGAAAAGGCCATTGTTCAGCAGAGGACGTCTTATGGCTGAAATGACGAATAATAAAACGCGCAAATGATTCTTTATCAATCAAAACTCAAAGATTCAGACCAGCAGCGCTATTTTCTAGCGAACCAAAATCTACATAGTTTTTAATTTGACAGTGGAAACCAATCGCTTCGAAATTGAAAAATTTCAAAGCAAATTGAAACTTAAACTGTCAAATTAAAATCGATGTAGATTTTTGATGCGTTAAACAATAGCATTTCAGTTCTTCCAATTTTGAAATCTTAAAATTTAACCGTCAGCACGCCTGCAACGTGTATCGAGCATTCGCCAAAACCAACTTCGCTCCATGCACTATTTGCATAAATAAATGTGTACAGAATGTTTGTGGTAGTTTTAGTTCCCGACAGATGTCGGTGTCACTGTACATATTAATTCCTAGATTGCGATGGCGTTTGGCTGTCTTAGTATCAATAAGTAGTTTATAGTTCATTGAATAAACACCTGACACTGAAGAGCTAGTTCATTTTTGATCCCTCGTATAAGGCTGTTGGGTCGCTCCCAAACATGGTCCTACGAGCCGAATAAAATAAAAAAAATCTGACTATTACAGCCAGGAATTCGGTGGCATTTTTTTGGAAAACTTAGAGTTCATGTGGGGAGAACTCGCCTTGCTTCGCTTACGCTGTACTGCAGCTAAGTTGAAGTGGAAGTTTTCATTATAAACATTTAAAATTAAAAAGCGACATCTAGCGCCGGCAAACAAGAAACTTCCGAAAGAGAATACTCACCTATATAATAATATAGAAGAATCAAACCAGAGACGAAGAACAATAGTACGGTCGAGTAAATTTCTACACAGCGCCATCTATCGGAAGTAGCAGCAGATCAGCGGAGCAAGACGTCACCCATATTACAGGTCAAAGAGTGGTTAAACGTGAGTGGTCAAGAGGTCATGTGAGTACATTTAAATTATTTGGCAAGCGAATTCGAACCTAGTGAACAAAATTAATTTCGTGAATTTGCTACGGGAAGTTAAACTTTAATTACAAGAGAAGATTTACTTTAGAATATTTAGTTACAAATTAGGACTTAGAATAATTAACAAAAACCTGTTAGGACGGGGAACCTATGCCCGAATTTTCTAAGTCTAAAAAATTCAAACACTTGTAAAATTTTCGGAAATCAACTTGTAATTTTTCTAAGTGTTTTGACAGGTCAAAAAGTTTAAATAGTTACTTTATATTCTAAGTGACTTAGAACAAGCAACATGATGGAGTCTTTGCTAAACTATCAGGATGACTTATGCAAGCGCATATTTAAGGCAAGAATTAATTTCAAAAAGTCTCCCAAAGAAAGACTTAGCAAAGATCACATCGAAAGCAGATTAGAAACTCTAGAACAAATGTGGGCAGATTTTAGAGAAGGTCATAAGTGTATACTCCAAAAATGTGAACCTAAAGCTTTGCAAGCTCAATCTTACATAACAAGCGAAACTTATGACAAGACAGAAGATGAGTACACAGATTACAAGTGCGAGTTAAAAAATATTTTACGTCGATTTGAAAGTCTGCAGTCTAGTCTGTCAAAAGGTTCTGAAGGAAATGCGCAAAGTTTAAAGTCGAATTTAGTGAAATTACCGAAAATCTGTATACCCAACTTCTCTGGTAAATGTCATGAATGGACAACTTTTCGAGATTTATTTGTATCCATGATACACAACAACGAGTCTTTGGACAGTGTTCAAAGGTTGCAATATTTAAAAAGCTACTTAACAGGTGAAGCGGAGCAATTATTGCGTAGCATTCCAGTAGCTGACACAAATTACACTCGTTGTTGGGATCTGTTAGAACAAAGATACAATAACAAAAAATATCTGTCGCATTGCATCTTGAAGCGGTTGTTTAGTCAAAGAAGTGCAACCACAGAGTCTTCTAGTTTTCTCAAAGATCTGATGGATACTTCAACCGACTGTTTAAGTGCAATTGCTAATTTAGGCATTGATGTTTCATCGTGGGATATTCTTGTCATTCATTTGTTAACATTAAAATTGGATCCCGAATCACGCAGGCAATGGGAACTTAATGTAGCTGCTAACTCAGCATCAGACGCGTTACCAACTTTTTCGCAATTCAAAGAGTTTTTAACTACACG
>BHDV01065381.1:25705-57571 GCA_005406045.1 Adoxophyes honmai
GTTTCAGTATTCAGTGAAGCTTCCACCGCTGACACCACCTGCAACAAAAAGAAAAATTATTTCGGATGTTTCGCGTCTATTTGATCCTTTAGGCTGGTTAGCACCCTGTGTTATTACAGCAAAGATATTCATGCAGAGATTATGGATTGCGGGAATCGGATGGGAAGAGGAACCTCCAGCTGATATACTACAAGAATGGTTGACTTACCGTGAGCAGTTAACTCATCTGGAAGACTTTCGGATTCCACGCTGGCTGCACATGAGTTCTGACGACGCACTGATGGAATTACATGGCTTCAGCGATGCATCAAATGCTGCTTATGCAGCCGTTGTTTATTTGAGAGTCATTGATGCATCTGGAGTTGTTCGTGTGTCGTTAGTTGCATCGAAAACAAGAGTCACACCAGTCAAACAAGTATGCATCCCTAGATTGGAGTTATGCGGAGCCGTTCTAGTGACAAAGTTACTGAAAGAAGTTGCAAAAATACTGAAAATAGAGAAGCACAATATCAGAGCGTGGACAGATTCCACCGTAGTTCTTGCTTGGTTGAATAAGCATCCGAGTAATTGGAAGACGTTCGTGGCCAACAGAGTGTCAGAGATACTAACGCTAATGGATGCATCTCAATGGTCACACGTATCCACAAAACAGGATCCCGCGGACTGTGCTTCACGTGGTATTCATCCTGCAGAACTCAAGAATCATGTGCTTTGAAATAAGGGACCAAGGTTCTTACAAAACTTTGAAATCCAGTATTCCAAACCAAAGAACAACGACACAACTCTGTAGAAATTTGTAAAAACTCACCTGGGCGAAGTAGAACAACTTATTTACAATAAATACTTATCACTCAGCAAACTTATTCGCGTTGTTGCATACCTACTGCAGACGATGCTTGAAAAATCATAGAGACCAAAACAGAAATCACAACCCAATTCTACAAAATCGGTAATGAATGATGACCCAAGTGAGCCCACTCTATTAACTCCTGGTCATTTTCAGACAGGAGAACCTCTAGTTCCTATCCCTGAAGTAAATTATGAACATTCACAAGTTAGCTCACTATAAAGATGGCAACTGACGGTTTAGTTGTTAATATTTGTTTTATATAGAGATGTCGATTGATGGTTATTTGTCACAGAGTATATGTTATTTTTAAGTTCTTATTGTTTTTAACTAACTATTGGATATTTGTCGCTCATGGTGGGCGGCTATGAGGAAGGACATGTCGTCCTTGGTGGGCGGTATGTACAGAATGTTTGTGGTAGTTTTAGTTCCCGACAGATGTCGGTGTCACTGTACATATTAATTCCTAGATTGCGATGGCGTTTGGCTGTCTTAGTATCAATAAGTAGTTTATAGTTCATTGAATAAACACCTGACACTGAAGAGCTAGTTCATTTTTGATCCCTCGTATAAGGCTGTTGGGTCGCTCCCAAACAAAATGTTCAACCAAAACACGGATTGGAGCAACAAAAGATTGGTGCCTATATCCATCGTGGAACTGAGGGCGAGGCATAAATTCGGAGAAGATAAATGGCTCCAGCTTAAAAGGCAAAGGAGTGGGTAGGCCGTTGATAATGAACCGTTGCGGGCTATAGAAGACGACGTTAATAGAAATCGAACTCTGATGGACGACTCTAATGGTATAAAGGCTTCTACAGACTTTTATAATGATATCTGCGTCCTGTTGGAGTTTAAAGGTTAGGTTCCGATTTTGAATTTTGAGGTTAGAGTTTTGTTTCGCCTGTATTCCCAAGAGGGTTAGGCAGAGCACATTAATTCAAAAATACAGTGCCACGTTTAGCAATTTCAGGGTAACCAGATGGTTAAACGTGATATTGCAGTGACAGGTTGCTAGCCCATCGCCCACAATACACTAACCCTTTCCCAGAATCGACTCTTACGACACCCACAGGAAGAAAGGGGGAGGTGTTATTCGAACCCGGCACCACACGGGGCTATAATAAGTCCAATAAGGCTAATTGGACTAAATCATAATGTAATACATATACATAAGATACCTACATAAATAATCGTCTCCTGTATTCCCAAATGATGTAATCAGAACACACATGAAACGTTACATAGATAAAACCATTATTATATGCCATTTAGTATAATTTTTAGGCTGGCACCCTGTAACTTTTATACGTCTTTCATCAATGTTTTAACTTTAAATTATCCTCAAAGTGGCTACACGAACTGCGAAATATTTATGGTTTTGATTATGTAGCGTTTTGTGTGCCCTGCTTACCCCACTTGGGAATACATACCTACGTGATATTTTATGCTTGTATGTATGAAACTAGCAAAGTTCACAATGGTTTCTAACATCCCGCTTTCATTTGTTCCAGAATGGTCTAAGGCGCGATGTTCGCGCGTCGGAGAGTAGCCCACTGGCGTGGTCGTGTCATGTGAGCAGCATGCGGTGGCTGGCGATGGTGGCCCTGGTGGCGGCGGCGGGCGCCGTGCGGGCCTGGGACTGCGTGTGCAACCCGCGCGAGTGCGAGGCGCTCGAGCCCAGCGGGTGTCCCGGGATGGGGATGATTGTGTGGGATCCTTGCAAGTATGTGAGACTGGATATTTTGAAGAACCTAGCTTTTAGCTAAGTCCAACTCTAAACCAAGGATTGAAATGGTAGCTTGGTGGGGATAACCACTGCGTATATGACTGTGTGTACGCTTAACCAATCGTGTGCAAGCGAGCGCCCCAGGATGGGAATGATTGTGTGGGATCTTTGCACTTATTCACATACTACATAGGTTTGCACAATACGTCTCATTTCTACCTTTTATCAATGTAATGTAAGATGGTTTTAAAAATCTGAGGTTTACTTTATATACTTTACGATTCTCAGCAAACATTTTACACGCCATTTTTGTGAGAACTTTTAGACGTGAGGATTACCCCAACAGTTGGTTAAGCTCGGCAAGGAGCACTAAGCGATATTCCCAATCCTGTCTGATCCATATTGTTAAGATTCGAGGAAATCTTTTCTTGCATCTGTATTTCCGCAATCACTTATCCCTTCCATACTTGAGAGGAGAATGAACATGCATCTTTTGAGTACACGTTTTACTTCGTTCAGATTGTCTTGGGTTTTTTTTTAAATCTGTAACCAACAAACTGTTGACTAAATTACTTGGGGTCTTGGGAAGTTACGAGCTAAAATACTTGGAGCAATTATTCATTCCTTAATTCAAACCTTAAATTTGAGGTTAGTCATATTAAAATTACTTCTGAATTCAGACTTGAGCAAGAAACTGTCATTCCAAGCATGTCAACTGTCGGCAACACAAATTTTAATGCCAATCTCCTTCCAAACTTTGCCGGCATGAACGGCAAAAGCTAGATGTAACAGTTTTCAGCTTAAACCTTCTTTTATTTGTTGCTTACTTATTAGTTCGGGAACAAGTGACTGATCCACTTAGTGGGAGTTGTCCGTGAACTTCAAAATAAGGAACTCGGTACAGCTAATGCAATTACAAAAGTTCCGTGAAACTCGCTCCACCCTCGACCATTTATAAATATAAACAAAGAACCGAGACGAGGTAATAAAAAAGTTTCATCGAAAATCGCTTTTGTTTTTGCACGCAGTATTCAAACGAGATCTTTTAATTAACAGAAATGTAAACAGACATTTTGTGCGGAACTTTCCAGGTTTTTACCTGGAAATAGAGTGGGAAGGGGGGGGGGGTGTAACGGAGCGACACGCTATGGTGACAGCTGTTAGAGTGCGCGTCTAACAACTGTCACTGTAGCGTGTTACTCCCGATGAAACATCGAGCTAATCTCGATATAAAGACGTAATTTTATTCGTTTTGGCAAAGGTATACTGGTAGAAAATGTTTCATTTTGTTTCCTACAGCAGGTTCCGATATTTTTAATTAAATTGTTACCTCTGATACTTTTTCATCTAAATAATTATAATAATCTTTCGTGAGAAAGGAAATGAAAAATTAGTTACTTACCTAAGCAAACGGATCATAACTATGTCATGTGAGCAGATACATAGCATGCCTTAAATTTAATAATCTTATTATTGATCCATACAGGCTTAAGGCAAATCCCTCTTTTATCGTCGGTTAAAGTCCTGTAGGTATCTTATGCTGATGTCTAAGTATTGCAAATTTCCAACTGTTCGTTTTTGTAGTGACCTACTTTCTTAAGTTATTGAAGCTTTTTTTATGTTTCCTGCTATCAAAAATGCTGGCTCAGCATGTTATAAGTTTTGTGAAGTTCGCCGTAGCGGAAAAGTTAGAATGTCTAACACTGTAAATGGTCGCGTTATTCAAACGAGGGAACGATAAGCGCATTTTGTATGGTGCAGTGGTTTTAGTGTGTGCGGAAGAAAACAGGGATTTACTTGCTTTTAGCGCAAAATGTTCGTTGCTAACCTTCTTGATTGACAATGAGAAAATGATCATAACATAAAAAGTTTGACGTCGTCAGTGTCTATGCATATAGCTATACTAGCTATAGGTTGAATATTCGGGCGTTTGAGCCGCTGTCGCTATCCTCAACACTTTCACCAGATTTATAAGTAATTGATAGAAACATGTCATTCTTCCCGCACACACTGTATGACGCACTTACTCGAATTGTATCATTTTATCGAGAAATCTGAATAAAAAGTGTAAAGAACAGTGACGGCGTTTCAATCGCCCGAACATGCACTTAAGAAAGCTGCAACTAAGAAAGAAGAAATACCTAGCTTGAATGGAAGGAATACGGTACATCTTACTACCGAAAAAAATCTGAAATGAGAAATGCTCATTTTTAACCAATCTCAAAATTTTCCAGAATCACCTTTTTCTCGTTTCGGGTTTTATCAATATTTCCAATGAATTCCCCGATTCGAGATTTTAACCAGACACCTAAAGCTCCTTATTCTCTTGCAGGTGCTGCAAAGTGTGCGCGAGAACGATAGGTGAAGACTGTGGTGGTTTTAAAGGAACTTGTGAGCCCGGACTGCAGTGTTTGGAGGGCTCGTGTTCGCAGCCCACGTGAGCCCACGGGCCGACCCTGTAATATATGTTTATAGAGTTGTTAATTAGAATTTAAAACATATCTCCAACAATGTAGCAAAACGAGGACCAGCTTCAAAAGACCCGACCAGGAAGCGTTGTCTATAGGCGACAATAAATAAGATAGTGGTGCATAGGATGATCGTTTTGTACAAGGTGAGTTGTTTTTTTTTTGTTATGAAATTATTAACATACTTTCAAACATGTGAATGATTTTGGTTTCAATACTATTTTACCTAATAAAACATTATTTGGCATATTATGTATATCGAAACATCGAAGGCATAGCGCGTTGAGGTTGAAACAATATCAGAAGCCTACAAAGTCGCCTTAATGTATTTTTAAATAGCCGAGGTGAGAAATGTCAAAGTACCTAAAAACTTTGCCTACTCTTGTACGAAAGAAGCGTGAGGGTACGGTATGCAAATATCGTACGCAAATTTCAGAAGCTTCCGTAGTAAAAGAAATGTGGCGTAAAAAATCAAAATAAGTGCATTGAAATGTACTCTTTTCATCGTAAGTCAAAGGGATCCTTAGACGTGCTGTAAACATTTTATTTTGCACGATAAAATTTCATTTCAATGCCTCAGGAAATGCGTCGTTCACTTTGTGTAAGCCTGCCTGTTATTTCCTCATTCAGCTGTATAGAAAGGGTGTGTTTGGAATTTCCTTAAGTATTTACTGATGGTGTTACTGAGCCAGTTTAGCTATCAATTAAAACTTGGTTGAACTCATGAGCTCCTTAACACAAGGTATAGTTCGACAACTTGTTGTGTGACCCTCCCTGAGCCACAGAGTAGTACTACGTACAGAAGATTCACTCCCGTAGATGTCTAGCCGTAAAAATATTACTGTCTTTGTCTACCAGTCTATGCAAAGCTATAAATATTAATAACTGTGGGAAAAGCTCCAGTAGAGAGATCTCGCTCTAGGCAGATGTTATGCTTGGGGACCGAAGTCCACAGAGAAAGTTAGAAATTATATTTATGCAACCGATCATCGAAACTTCGATGACGCGAAGTAGAACACTTTGACACTTGATGTCTTTGTGAAAGAAGTTCTAATATTGGACGATAGGCAGCGATAGAGTCGCTACACTTATATATTTCTTCCCATTATATTATATTAAAAAAGTCATAACTTTTCTTTGTTCACAGGTAAAACAACGGTCATAACAAAGTGGAACTTTAGACATGGCTATGTTAACTTGAGATCTATTTTTGGATAACTAAATACTAAAAGGCGGTTACCTAATTGTAGATTAACTTCAAGGCCACCTTTTTGCTAATTGTCAAAATAAATAGTAATACAGAAAAAAGTTGATACCTATGCCATATTGGACCTTTCCAGAAGAAATGTCACTTAGATATACCGTACCAAATACTAAATCAAAACCATATGAAAGTCACTGAAACTGAAATAGACAGTCCTATTAAACCAGAAAATAATAAAGCCATATTGACTCTTACAATTGTAGAGACACTAAAAGTAATAAGATGTAAATCAAAACAAAACACTGATGAAGCTAATCAGGTTTAGAGTACATTATAAAGTTCATTTTACGACAGCATTGTAAAAAACTCAGTGTTCTGTTGAATAATATTCATTCAAAATTGTAAAAGTGTATCTATTCTATCATATTGGTGTGTGCTTCCAGGTTACTTTAGACGTAAGGGTATATAAATATAACAATGTATGTATTAGTAGTAATCTCCTTTCTTGTAAATATGAATCTGAATAGCATTTTTATCTTGTAACTACGTAAACTGTATAGTTAGTTTGTAAGAAAATTATTATAAGAATTATTTAAGATAAATCTAATACGAAAGATGACCTGAAAGGAATAACTAACAGGCCTAATAATGTTTCAAATTTCAATTCAAAGTAACTCAATGTTTTAGTTACATTGTGAAAAATATTTGTGCAAGTGGATTTTGGCTGAAAAAAGTTATTATTATTTTATTCAACAATAGAAGAATCCCAAATTGCAAATTACTATTGTTTCTTAGAACATGAAAATGTAGACGTTAGTAAAGCGAGCCTTGTTTTTGTAAAAAAGAGCTAGGAATATGCATAGATTTATAGATCGATTACTGACAGAAGTTGTTTTTGTTAGATTTATAAAGGATTTTCCTTACTTGATCACATAACCACTAAAGATCATAACTATTCTGACACTTTTCACACACCTAATAATTATTATAAAAACCTGTTAGTAATTACAATTTAACTTTTTTTTGACAGAAAATGTGCAACAACAATCCAAAAATAATTACTCTAAGTATTATCAAAATAATCATGACATAAATGAATAAGGATGACAATTTTAAAAAGCTCACAGGACAAAAAACAGTTTAAGAACTGAATACTGCCAGATAACAAAGCAAATTGAAGTTTGTTAAAGAATACCTGTAAGGTGCTAGAAAATTCGGTTCGGGTATTTTCAGTAAATGTCATTTTTAATACCTTATAATCATTATACCTATATCTAAATAGAAACAAAATAAAGTGTGTTATGGTTGATACAAAATAAAAGTTGACATTTTGGTATCATCATTGTATGGGGTATAAAAATTGAAAATATCAGCATCCGATTTTTTAGTACTTTGTTCAGTTGATAAATCGTAAATCAACCTTTGTTAACTAACATAAAATTTTATGTTAAACGCGGTGCTTTCGTGTGCATTTAAATTATATAATAACAATGAAACGCGCACTCGCACCCGCTACGAACTATTCACATTTGATTTGATTATTGGCAGTGGTTCCTTTGTTCCTATGAAGAGGCTACAGTTACTACGAAACCTAACTTTGTAAGATTTTATATATAGTAGGGGAAATTCGATGCGCGAATTTACCCCCACTACTCAAAATATTGCCACGTTACATGCCGGGAACTGTACTGCAATGTTTTCGTACTGCAATAAAAGAAATACGCAATTGTTTCTCCAACAATAACAATCATGTTCATTATACTAACTATTGACTTTCGTTAACAAATGTACCCATTTCTAATTTGAATTCAAGTAAGTATTCCATTATTCTTACATAGCTGTGGAATCAATAAAGAGAATTGAACATAATAACTGTAAGCTGTAAATTGGAAATTTCAGAGCTACTTGTTAATTGTGCACACATTGAATAAAAATTGAAATAACTGTCTTTGTTTCATTTAATAGTCACACCCAAATTAGAAGTACGGGTAAGTAAATTACTGCTGTCATATCATACAATAACAGAAAAAAAAGCTATTAATTTATTGTATACGGGTGTGGTAATACTATAAAAATATACATTTACCTACAACGCACAAAGTAAATAATTCTAATGTTTAAAAATATATATTTGTTGTGGTTATTAACAATTAATTAAGATATAAATTACGTGATTCCCTTTCATTGGCCGACAAAAAAAATGTCCTTGAAGAAAAACCTACCAATGTCAAACGAAACAAACAATAAAATCAAACCATACATAAACGTCATCCTTCAAAGTATTTCATTCAAAGTTCGGACTCGCAAATAAGTACTAAACAATAACTCCCGACGACTTCGCAGAACGAAAACAATATAATACGCAACAATTCTGAGGAATCATTTCATAACTTGTCTCAACCGAGACGGAATAATGGTATGTCATTAGGAATCTGATATGAGGGTAGTCAGTGGAGCGAGAGAACTGGTATCCGTACTTGGTATAATAAAATACCTGATTGGCAGAATGGCTGTATCGCCTACGCGTATCAGCTTTACCCACGGATTTCGACGTGACTGGCGTTCACTATGGCTTCCTTTTTGCTGTCTTCGACGAAGTCAGACTAAAAATAAATGAGCATTTCCGAAAAATGTTGTCACAACATTTTCTGTCACAAAACTGGAGAAGTGTATCCTCTGAAACAAACTCCAGGCACACAATGTAAGTATATACGTAACTAAAACTGCTACTAATTTCCATATCACGAGAGTATGAAACCGCTAACCACCCCTAATTCAGCGACACTATCAACAGTGTCATTTTGGCGATACGCTCAAGTGCGCGTATCTACCACGATATTCCGGTTAGCATGAAAGCAAATTTCATTTTAATGACCCCAAGCCGGTGCGGCTCGATACCATCTCCACGCTCGATTTACCCCAAGGGCTGGTACTTAGTATATTGCCGTCTTAAAACTAATGTCCGTTAGTAAATTTTCCTGTATTTTCGGGTCATTGGCGATTGCGAAGCAGCGCTTTTTTTTTCTAATCGCGCGGAAGTTGGATACTGTTCGAACTATTTGCTTTTGAGCGTGAGCGAACCACAAGATTATAGTGCTCTAAGAATGTAACGAGCATTCATCTGTTTTTTTTTCACCTATATTCATATACACCAGCATCCCAAATGGAGTAGGTAGAGTACACGAATCCTGACATAGACAAAATCATGACTATGACTACTTCACGCTTCGTAGCCACTTCTAGCTAATTGTAGATTTGAAAACAATTGGAACAGGTATAATAGTGACAGTTTGCTACCCTGTCGCCTAAATCATACCTAAATCTATTTCCTTACTCGCCTCTCACAACATCCACGAAGGAAATGCGTGAAATAGTCATGGTTTGCCTATGTAACGCTCTGATGCGCTACCTACCCCATCCGGGAATACAGGCGTGATTGTATGTACGTATAGAATCATTTAACCTAAATAATAACCATACAAAGGTAAAATATGTCCTAAATTTATCATCCCATGGTTTCATTATACGCCGCGGCACCCCTAGCACCGAAATTCGCCGCATTGAATAGCTTTTGTGTAACACTTACCTTTTGTGTCCGTGACAGAATCATGACAGAAGGCCCCGCGCGAGATTGTCTTGATTTACAGCTTCAACGTTGTAATTAACGTTTTGTAGGGAAACTTAGGGCTTTGTCTGATTAATTGTTAGAGTAGACAGCAAGACAGCTAATGAAAAGTATAAGCACTGATTGGTAGAACACCGTTTTTTGGATTTTTGTTTTAATCGGTTTAATTTGTAGACATTGAAACAATAGATTTTCTGTTAAGAACTTCACTAAGGTAAAGTCACCGGTGATGGACACAGAACCAGTAATGGACAATGACTCTTATTTACTACCCACTAAGGAAAAGTCATTTGTTTTACAACAATCAATTCACACTCTATGGTCTTTAAATTATGAATGAAGTATCTATCACTGGTGCTTGTCAACTTAAACCGTCCATAACTGGTGCCGTTACCTTATTTACGGTTATTCAAGGACGCAAGCAGTTCTATTCAATTACAGAAATCGAGAAGGCAAAAATCAGCATAATTATAAAACAGAAGTTCGAATTAAGGCACCACGCGCGACGTAAATACGTAATAATATAAGTATGTAATATTATTACATACATCTCGCCTGTAACATTTCCAAAATGGGATAGGCAAAGCACACGAAACACTACATAGATCATGATTATTTCACGATTTATAAAGCATTCTTATTAGGTTTTAAGTTAAAAGTTGCAATAGTGACACAGGTTGCTAGCCTGTCGCCTAAAATGTACGTTAACCTATTTTCTTGGTCGCCTCTTAAAAAAACCACGGATCAAAACCCGACACACGACGGCCACATATTAAAATAATAACATTTCTGAAACTAACAATTGCTTTTTTATTTTTATTAACATTACTTTTTCTATGTAGATGGTTCTTCACAAAGGATAAGATAAGGCCATAGGGAAAAAAACTGTCAATAAAGAGTTGCCGATTTTACTGGCAGGGTCGGACGTCGGACAAACTGTACGAATACAATAACTGAAAGAGCGTATCGAAATCTGATAAAGTTATTATTCGTGTTCCTTTACAACAAACATACTATTACTACCTATCGGTATAAAACAGGTATAAAAGAGGAAAATAGGTTAAGGTAAACCTGTAGTGATAGGCTGATAGGCTTACCAACTTGTCACTATTATACCACTTTCATCCACTTAATTCAGAACCTAAAAATTGTTAAAAAAAAATGCATGAATTAAGCTTTATAAAACAAAATCACGATCGCTTCCTTTACGTAACGACAATTACCCATACATTTTGTATTTTCGTTACACAAAGGAATCAATTAACTTTTGTTAAAGCCCTTAAACATAAAACTACCGTGAGACTCACTCATAGTGAAAAAACGGAACTACTCACGTATTATATACCGAGATTAGCTCGACATGTTTCGGGTCAATCCGTGACCAAAGCCCTTAACTTTGTAACTTTTTTTTGAAAACGACTCTTCTAACTACTCTCGATATAAATATGTGAGTAGCTAGATCCGTTTTATCTCGTTACGAGTTCATTGTGTTGTTCAGTTATTATTTAGTGCAAAACAAAAACTGAGCATTAAGTGACACTTACGTTTGTATACACTTAAAAGTAAATTGTATACTAGGTAAGTAAATTTCCGCAAGTTTAGTAGCGTTACTTTGTTGAGGTACCTATTTAATCAATCACTGACAGTGGCTTGGAAACTTTGCGCAAGAAAGCACAGGTTTAAGTGACAGTGAGAAAAGAGAGGAGTTCTTACTTATAGGTAAGTTTATCAAGACCCGTAACCAGTTAATGCATTAATGCAACAGAAAAAAAAGATTTTGTAGATTATGCATTACGTACGTAAAAATGTCATAAAGCGAGAAAGGGTAAGTAATATATCAAATTTCGGGTTGAATTAACCAAACGAGAGTAAAATTTAGTTTTGGGATAAATTAGTATTTACATGCGAGTTAATAAATTTTTCATATGAAAAAAGCGACTTAGATCGACCTTTAGTAGGTAAGCATGTAAAAAGTCGGAGATGGTGACTCATAAAAACTGAAATTCGAATAGAAAATGTTAATTCTAATTTAGTCCGCTGTTAAAATGGAAATAATAATATAAATTTTATTTGTTGCTGTGATTTATACCCCTAGAGAGTTAGTTTTCTCCATTTCTTCCATGAATGTCGTAAGAGGCATAGGGAACAGATACAGATGAGCTAAGGCTAGCAAACTGCCACGTAGGCACGTTTTGTGCTAATGATGGCTCTATGAAGTGTGAAATAGTCATGGGTGTGTCTGAGCCTGAGTGCGTACGTGCGTGCGTGCGTTTGTATGTGTGTGTAACTTTGGGTAAATTGGGTGACATTGTTTCTGATTGATTTTTAGAAACATAGAATGTTGGCTGTTTAACCTCATCACCTCATCAGCGTACGAGTGTAAAAGTAAGTAAAAGACCAACACGGAACGTTAAAACCGCGTTTATAATGCCCTCCAAATATACGCGACCTGACCAATGAAGAGGCGTGGGATAAAATAAGTCGATTACCGACGAAAAGGACGAATATTAAACGACGTACTTAATTCAGCGATCGACGCTGAGACGGCTGGAAATTCCGTTATTCAGGACAGGATTATCGACATTGAAGGATGGTTAACCTTTGACCACGGCCTACTTTGTGTTAAATATTTGTATCGTTTTGCGAGACCGTTTAAATTAAATACGTCTGGTTTTATATAACCTGCGGTAAGCCGCTGATTTTCCAAATTCCCTGGTTTGTTTGGTTGGTAAACCGTGACATTTTATTATTCTTTATTTCTATATAATATTATGTGTATGTTCTTTCGATATATTTTTTTTTACTTTTATAATCCTTATTAACTTTGGAGCTTTATTCCGTTTACGAATATGTGAGTCCCGTTAGAACAACACAAATAAATAAATAAAAAAACAATAATCATTAACTACTTAAACATAAAATGTACTCAATGGCATCAATACTAGCAAATTCTAAAAAAAAACATTTGAGTGAGTTTCAAAAAAATTGTACATAAATTAAGGGTTAATAAAAACAAAATCACGATCGCGTCTTTTGTGTAACGAAAATTACCTATACAAAATGTATGGGTAATTGTACGAAAGAATCAATTAACTTTTGTTTTTATTAAAGCCCTTAACCATGTACAATTTTTTTGAAACTCACTCATTTCCCAATCAATTTTCACACTAGAAATTGCCTGAACACTGCTGCATATTTTTTCTGAAAGACTGAATTTGTGGCAAGGTTTCCCGAGAGAAACTAAATTATTGGCAGAGCCCGCACGTTGAAGTGGCAATGGACGGTCATGTTACCCGTAGAACAGATAACCATTGATGTAGACGAGTCTTTAGTGGAGACCACGGAACGGCTAACTTAGCGTAGGATGCTTCAGTAGGCGATAATAAATAATACATAGGACCATAGGTATCTCAATAATACAACTAATACCTTTGAACGTGAAGCTGTTGTCCTGTATCCTGTTTTTCTGTAATTATTTTATGTGTAATAAAGAGTCATACAATACAATACAATAATAATTGTGTTTATCAATTAAGTATTTCAACATTAAATATGTTCACGCAATTGCAAACTTCTATTGCAAAACATGACTGACGATTCTGCTACGAAATAGATCGACACCATTGACAGCTTTGAAATTAAATCCCAACTAGAGTGTCCAACGCGAATTCCAATATCTTCGGCCTTGTTAGGCCTCACCATTCGGAGGAAACTTTCGTTTTTGTACACGGGAAAGGAGGGCCTCAGGGGCACGTGGGTCCCTAATTAATGCGAAACAAGGAAAGATAAAACACGTATCCCCTCCGAGGTATGTAACCGGCAGGGCGTGTAATTAAAACATCACTTTAAGGGGCAGCGCAGACGACAGACTTTTGTGCGATCGAGTCTGCGGCGCACAAAAGGTCTACGTGGATAATATGCATTGTGCGCCGGACTTTTTGCTCGTCGTGTGCGTTACTGCATATAATTCCATAGGTTCAATTCTCACAGACTAAAAAGTCCGTCGTGGATAGTCTGTCGTCTGCGCAAGGCCTAGTGGATTCCGCTGGAGCGTTGCCTTTGTGGACTTTTTAAACAATCGTAATTATCTTTAGACTAGTTTGCATGTCTCATAATGACATGTAAACAGTTGTAATCCTAAACTAACCAGTTTAGTATAATAGGGAAGCCTACAAGGATTGTGGCTCGCTATTTACGTAGACAAAAACATCACGCCTATGCCAAAACCACGACTTTAAGGTTCCAGCACTCAGATCAACTCGGAAAGGGATCGCCTCCGTATCGCCTTTCGCCTCGCCATCAACCAGGCGTCAACCCAACGTATGCACGTAACGTAAGCGTATCAGCAGCTCCTGTACGTCAACTCGGCTACGTCTAGGCGACACCGCGCTTACGGCTCGCCGACCGCTGGCTGACAAGGACAGGGGCGAGGGTGGACGAAGAGCCGTGAGCTCGCGTACGGAGAGACGTAAGCGCGGGGACGACGAGCCGTAAGCGCGGGAACTGCAAGTTAACCACGCACCGCATCGCGGTTCGGAGCCTGTTCCGAGGCGAGGCGGTTACGTTACGATTCCGATTAGTGTGCGTTGCAGTAGGGAGTTTCATACAAACAATACTGACCGGCTCGAGGCGATACGGAGGCAATCCCTTTCCGAGTTGATATGTGTGCTGTGACCTTAAGTCATGTTTTGTAACCACTTCTGGGGTAATTTTAGGTTTAGAAACAAGTGAAAGAGATAAAGAAGTGACAGGTTGTTGGCCTGTCGCCTAAAGCATACCTAAACCTATTTCCTTAGTCGCCTCTTACGACATCCACGGAAGCATTGGAGAAGTGTTATTCTAACCGGACATTACACGGAAATACTCTATTATACTTTATTTCCTCTTGGTCTATCCAAAATAATATTTCCTTCAAGACCTGCCAAATATCGACGCCCTGTTTCACTGTTCCCACTGATAACGACTATTTTTTTCTTCGTGGAAACAACTATTAGTTCCCCCGAGGCTTATAGAACGTAATAAATTTTATTTCATCTCGACATATCTGCCTTTTTCTATTACCTCAGCACTTGCGGTCTATTCTACCGTAAGGGATTTTAAATCAAGCGCTCGTAACATATATTATAGTGGTCCGTAGCGTCTTACACTTAACTTTTCAAGAGCCGAATGCAATTGTTTTAATTACACAAACATACATCATACCCGTATTCCCTAATGGAGTAAGCGGAGTATACAAAACGCAACATAGTCAAATTTTTCACATTTCGTAACCCAATTAAGCGTAATTTGCCATGCGGTGTCGGGTTTCAAATAACATCTCCCCATTTCTTCCATGGATGACATAAGATGAGAGTTTTTAAACGAAAGGCTAGCAACCTATCACATTTATACTTCTTTTATCTAACTTAACATCTAAAAATTATGCTTGAAGTGGTTACACACAATTCAAAATTTCGCTAAACTTTGGCATTTTTCTGAGAACCGGTCTTTTTTGCCGGACTCTCGGCGATCCTTTCTAATTTACTTCAGTACTTCAGCTTAGAATAATTACACGTATAATTTACTAAGCACCTTTAGAAAATTAAAGCGTTGTAAAGCTATTGTCTTCCAGTTCATTTACCGGCCTTTGGGCTAAACACCATCGTTAATCCGGCTGCGAAGACAATAAGTAAAGCTGACCCGTGGACCTTTTAAAATTGCACAACGACCATCGACAAATGGCCCGTTATTTTAGAAGAGTCGCGTACTTCAAGCGGTGTTTAAGAGCTCTTTGTTTACTGGTCGGCGAAGACATGGATGTGTGAAATTGTAATTGTGAAACGTGGTCATTATCCATGCAGTGACCCCAGAAGGTCGACAGGGGTCCCTTGACGTGCGCACAAGATTAGTCCCACATGCAAAGTTTTAAATTAAACGACCCCTAGATAAAGGTCTAACGTTTGCTTACGGACATCGCCATTGTTTTAGAATTTGGGATTTCAACATGGTGTTTAGACGTCGCATTAAATTCTACGCTATGGGGATGTTGGGAAGGTTCCCTTGGGTTTTCTTTCTCATGAGCATTTAGTACAAAGTCGGTGTTCGTTACAAATTAAGATATCAACACCATCAATGACTGCAATCAGTTTGCATATGGAATATATTCTCGCTTACTGAAGTATGAAGCAGAACGCAGACAGTAGATTAGAAGTGCCCGTGTAGTGTCAGAGTTCAAGCGATTCTTACTTCCATCGCATCAGTTGACGGAGTTTTAGCTACACATATGTCTACATTTGTACCTTGTAGAAGCTATCGCTGATAGTTTGGGGAGATCCTTAAGTTCGGTAATGGGTTGGCTCAGGTTTCGTATTATCATTTCGATTAACCGCTCCACCAACAAGTGTATTTGTGGTAGGAACACGACACCAATTTAAACCACTAGCTATTTGGCTTTGACGACTAATATTGGTGTTTTTATGTATTATTTTTTTGTTTTGTAATATAACAATGTTAGTAGTCTTTGGTACCAGTTAATAAGTTTAAGTACGAATCAGGTGCCAGTCTGGCAACATGTCACTGCGTGATGGTAGGGACAATAACTTATAATATTACGTAAGTAACTCTTTATTTTACAAAAAAAAAACATGACGAAATATCAAGCACAGAACAATACACAAGAACAAAGGCAAACAAATCTCTTCCCGCTGATCTTCGAACGATTGACAAAACATGTGAAATTGTAGTTCAAACATTTTCCTTATTAAGTTGTAGAGAAATTGACAATGCAATACAATAAACAAAACATGGCAAACAAAACTATTGTTAGGCATTGCACACACTAAACTCCAAAATTTTGTTAGAATCGCAGAATGGGCGAGCGTCCATAAATTTTACAAAAAAAAACAGTTTAGCTTTAAATAAAGGTTGGAAGTGATTTAAATTCGCTATACGCAGCGGGAGCATTCTATGACACGCGGCAGTTTATTGCGCGAAATTTTATTGTTCCCATAAAACCTGGAATTAAATCATACGACTTCCGCACCTACATAAAACATTGTGTCGGAAGGGGACGCCGCTCTGCTACCGTAGGTGTTTTTATTTATATTATAGACCAGAAAATTATGTTTTTGTTCGTTGCTATTTAGTGTTCCGTTAAATAAATGATGTCATACGTCACGTAGACAAAAGCCAAAACAATTTCTCGTTCCGTTAGCTTGGTTTATGGTTTTAAATAGACAAAAAAAGTAAGTAACAGTAGATAGCTAGCCGGCTTTAGCGTATGATTATTTTAAATGTTGTTTAGTCGACAATCTGTCCACTAACCATTTTTTACATGCTTCACACCTGGATATAGCCACATAGAGTAAGCATGCGAAATGTTTTATAGACAAAACTTTGAATTGGACTAATGACAGTGATTGCCTGTCGCCTATAACATTCCTGAACCTATTTCGTTAGTAGCCTCTTCAAACATGGAAGAAACGGAAAACGTAATACAAGGAGATTCATACCCCAGTTTCAAGCGTACAATAAAGTGAATGGATACAATTAATTCCTGGTTAAGAGAAGATTTACCTATTTAACTCATAATTACCTTACTTAATAATTCAGCAGAGTAAGCAAGGTCGCGCAAAGTTCGTTGAACCGAAAATTCTAAATCAACAATGTTCCTTTACTTCGGGCGACATACTTGTTCCTCTTCCTTAATTATTACGAACATCGCTCGGGACTTCAAAATTAGTTGCCTACTCAAACTCATATTTCGCAAAACATCTTTATCCTGAAAGCTACCTTAAATATAGTACGCAGCGTTGATTGCGTAACTAAGCATTCCAATAGATACGAGGTCGTTCGTATAAGTAATTGGGCAAAATTCTGGGATCAATTGCCTAGTTGGCAAGAAACGGTACGACATGTTGAATTAATTGAGTCTATTATAAAGACTATATTTCTATAGATCATGATTAAGAGGCTGAGTGTATCCAAACGTGAGGTTTTAAAATATGGTCATGTATCATGTGGTAAAGAAAATAGACAAACTGTATTCTTCAGGTTATTTTCGTTCATTTTGTAATACGCTACGCAATAAATACGCAAAACCATGTTTAAATACACAAACCCAAATCACGCCTGTATTCCAAAACGGGGTAGGCAGAGGCACTCAAGTCTTTATATCAAGCTTAGCTCGACATATTTCGAGCTCACGCGATGTTACGATCCTTTAGAGACAGATGTTGTTTGTGTTGTGTGCTACCCGACGTTTGACAATAATGGCGTAAATGTGGGTAGTTGTAAGTCGCTGACAATTGCGTCAAACCACGGATTAGATAAAGTAGGTTGGATTGGCAATATGCGCACGGCAGGCGCACCACAGCTATGATCAGAGGGTCATACTTTAAGAACCGCGCGATCATACTTGTTTAGTGGCATGATGTTTGCATCGCCGTGCGGAGCTGCGCTAAAATCCTTTGAAAATGCCGTATTGTACGATTGTTACGAGTAGGTTAAAGACTCAGGCGTCAAGTACCAAGCAAGGAGTAATTTATATTCACCGATAAGCATAGAACCTTCGTTTTATAGTATATTTTTCGATAAAACTATTTTTAATTATGAAATTCTAAGTAGAAACAACAATTACGCCAAGAGACAAAGAAAATGTACATTGCTGTTGAAGTACGCAAATATTTCGGGTGAAGATACATTTGACGCGCAATGGATAACGAAGCAATCAAAATAAACACGCTTCTTCAACTCGATCGCGGCATCGCCGGACTTGAGTTTGTAGTGAATCTTGTGCGGGTAGTTGTCTCGTACGTACGCACTTTCGACGCAGTGTGCGAACCAATTGCAGTTCTTTATTCTACGTGTATTAGTGTGCGTAATTGTGTATCTATTATTATTGTTGATGTAGTGGAGTTCTTTGGTGGGAGACAGGTGGCGACGCTGGTTTTCAAACAAAAGTGTGACTTTTGCCTATCCAACCTTCTTTATTCTGATCCGTGCGTCAAACAGTCGGGCTGAAAAAATGGCAACTCGCAGCTCGCGCCTATCCGGAGAAGTGGCGCGTTGCTCCCGATTATGGGTCACGAAAACGTGACCCAAGACGTGAATGTATCAATTTCTTTTCCAAATACATGTAGGTTAATATAATAACCCTTTTCAAGCTACCGTCACGAATCCAATACAAAGTGAAGGTCGCCCATTAACGAAATTAGTTTAAAATGCGTAAACAGCACAAAACCGCTTTTAAACGTAATAGAGCTCATACGAGTAATCGAGAAAGCCATTTTCCAAATGGGTCCGTAATATCCATCCGGGTAATGACAAGATCCGATGTTATCACGTTCGTGCCTTATGACACTAAATTAAATGAGTGGTGAAGAAAGTGATTAGAATATACATACATACCGTCACGCCTCTTCCCACAGGGGTAGAAAGTCGTCCCGTAACCAAATCGCGACGTTTTAGAAATACCTAGGTCAGATCAAGAGTACCGAAAACCAACGAGTATGTATGAAAAGACTAATCAATGTGGATGAAGCAAAAGAGGTATATATCAGGATTGTAGCAACTGTAATCATAAATATTAAAGCGCATGTAGTCGTAAATATTAAAGCAGAAATCTTTTAGTTAGACCTTGGAGCTAACATAAATAATATGCTGTTGACTTATAATAATCGACTACATTGACTTACATAACACTAAACATTAATAATTCGTATTAGAAATTGTTCCAACCATTCCTTCACTACAGCAATCATGTAGCTAATTCTAACGCCCGCTTAATCCGTACGCCACACCACAGGGCTCATATTGAGTAATATAAATGAGTTAATTAATAAAATTAATCAAAAGCCCTCGAACCGGAAACTTTACGGAACTAAATTAACGTACAACTGCCGTCTATAACCCAGTGTGTTATTTAATACGGCTCCTCTTTAATCAAGAGTGGCAGACAAATAAGCTTCGGCGTTAGTTCTCACGGGATTCCTGAAATCCACCCGCCAATGCCTCGGAACGTTTGGGATGTGGTCCAAACATAATCGAGAAACTCGCTTCTGGTTGGTCGTATTCCTACACACACATGACGTCTGGATCCTGTATTCCCAAATGGGGCGATCAGAGCACACGGAACCACGAGTGTTTGACTTTTCATGGCCACTTCTTGTATGTTTACCACAGTGATAGGTTGCTAGTTTGTAAGTAAGTAAGTAAACACTTTATTGTGCAAAAGGAAAAAAACACAAAATACAAAGAACAAAATTATATACAAAAGAAATGGCAAAGTACAAAGGCGGACTTATCCCTTGGGATCTCTTACAGCCAACCTTTGAGAGGCAGAGAGGAAACTAAATTATTGACACATGTTTGTAGCCTAAAATTTGCGTTGGCCTATTTCCTTACATCCACGGGAAAAATGGAGACGTGTTATTCAAAACCAGCACTCATATGCCTACCTGATTTACCGTATCCCGTAGCCCTCACTGGTTTTTTTGTTCCTGACTCGCCATTATTTATTTTGAGGGATCGTGTTCCGTATTTGGTACTCTCCTAACTGACCATATTCCTAACTCATCAAATTCCTAATTAATCAAGGTACAGTAGAGAGAAGTCGCAAATACATACTAAACGAAACTCTTTACCGTTACCTATATTTAATGTGACCAATCAGGAATAGGAATATTAGAAATTTCACTCTTTACGGTTATATTAGAAATTTTACTCTGTTGGTTTAGGTACTTACAAACCGTACGAATTAACTGTGCACCTCGCGCTGTGACGCGCAGTAATAGCAACAGGAGATTAAACGTATTTAGACGATGACAACGAGAAAACGCGCAACGGTAACAAAGATGCTATCGCTACTGAGCGCTTGCGGCGAATGCGGGGCACAGCGTGCAGCGCGGGGCAGCAGGAGTGGGGTCGCATTCCAACGGAGTGCACAGTTAATTCGTACGGGTTGTAACTAAAAGTAAGCAAACTTCAGATTTGACCGGTTATTTAGGTTTTTTTACTGCCCACATTTTATCGAATTTTTAAATAATTTAGCTAAGGAAGAAATGGAGCCTACCTAATATTTATTAATGTGATGAACGTTAGTGTTCTTATTCCGATTGCTTCTGCTATACCTAAACTTACGCACCAGCAGAACATTTTTAGTGTCTCCTTCCTTTGCTAAACTATTTGAACATCTGATAAAAACTAACAAAAAACCTTCTTAACCTGTCAAATCTGACATAAAGTTTGTTTACTTTTAGCTAAGTACCTAAACCGACAGAGTATATCGAGTATCTACATTAATTTGCAGTTCAGGTACAGCTAAGTAAAAAAGTCCTATCAGTTGTTTTCAAAATATTGAAAATTGTAACTAAAATATCGGGGCAGTGTTCGACATTGTATTTATTAGTTGTATTGCGTTGTGGCGTAAGAAATAAATGAAGACATGACAAAACTTCTCCTTTATTGACATAATATGCAATTCAATGCAATTCCTCGCGCGCTGCCGCTTATAACTTGCATCGGGCCCTAAAGATATCTTTGGGAGCTGTAATTCTCCAACCAATAAACACTTGATGAAGGTAGACGCCAGTAGAATGGCATACATACATGAAAATTACAAGCTTGTAAATCCACTGTATACCCACGTAATCTCCATTGTCTATTCTGTGTTTTGCTTAACTTTGTACCTATTCCCGCGGTTCCAGTACTGTCCTTACATTTTCGCAAACTGAAAAAGACAAAACGTTAAAATATTTTTTTTGTCTAATAGTTAAGTAATGCCACATTTTTTTGTTTAGTGGCATTCTTGAAACAATCGAAAATGTTTGCAATCTGGGTAGAGCAGGTGACCCGGTTGTGGCCACCGACCCCTTTGTGGCCATTTTTTGTTTAAATAAACAATAAAACAAAATTTATATTAACAAACCATTAATATTTCGATTCAATTACAAATGAATTGATGGAAATATAATAAAAATATGTTTTCAGTATTGTGATTTTTTGTAAATTAATTAAAATGTCAGCTGGCCAAAAATGGCGCTAAGGTGGCCAGAAACGGTACTCCTGCCCTACAAGTGGTTTGACCATGTTATACAGAGTGGCCGGAAATTGACCGTGAATTATGTACAACAAACAACAATACCCGCGTGGTGTCAGGTTTAGAATAACACCTCTCCATTTCTTCCGTGGATGTCGTAAGAGGTGACTAAGAATATAGGTTACATTTTAGGCGATAGGCTAGCAACCTGTCACTACTGTACCAGCCACCTTAAAACCAAAAAATATATGCTAGAAGTGGCCACGAAACGTGAAATAGTCATCGCTTTGTCTATGTAGCGTTTTGTGTGCTCTGCCTACCCCTATTGGGAATACAGGCGTGATGACATGTATGTATGTATGTATTATAAACAGTGGTCGGGTGAACCTCAGAGGGCATACGAAACGTCATATAGATGATGCAAGAAAATTTCACGTTTTTAGCCACTTTTTGCGAAATTTTTGGATTCCTAGAGTATACCTAAACCTATTTTTCTTAGCCACATGTTACGACATCCGCTGAGACAATGGAGGGGTTTTATTCTAGAGCCAACATCACATATAAAAATTAAGGTACAACGCAGACTTTTTGTCACTTTTTGTGTGAATGAGTCTGTCCACAAAAAGTCAGCATGGATTGCATGCATTGTGCGCCGGACTTTTTGCACGTCTTGTGCATTACCACATAATATATAAATGCGTAGGTTCTATTTTCAGAGACTAAAAAGTGCGTCACGGGTAGTCTGTCGTCTGCGCAGCACCTTAGGTGCTGTCCAGAAGCCCGCGAGAATTGGCCGCGTATTGAGGTACATTGCTTCTTCAAGATACGTCGTATTTTTATTAACCGTGACAAATACGGCAATGAATAGTAAAACGCGTTGAAATTCGCGGCGAATTCGCCCCGTAATTCGCGGCCTTAAGGTGTTTTCAAATAACTTCGTGACATTTTACCTTCATTTCGGAGTACCAACATGTAAGACTTGACGGTCGCTAGAAAATGGGTCCAAACTGTAAACAATCAATGAATAAATTAGTGCTAACATTAACTTTACGTTTTAACCCTTCGTATGCGGGAAAGGAAAAATATACTGCATTCTAGCCTCTTCTGTTTCAATATCTACAAATTATGGTGATTAAAATAAAAATAAAAAAAAGATATCCTTAAAATGGAGCAGATCTGCTCCGTAGCATACGAGAGGTTAAGTTTCAAGGCATTCAAGCCAAGCAAATACATGCATACATGCACGCATACAATCACGCCTGTATTCCTAAAAGGGGTAGGCAGAGCATACAAAACGCTTCATAGACAAAACAATGACTATTTCACGTTTTGTGGCCACTTCTAACATAGTATTTTTTAGGATTTATTTATTAGCATAGCAAATATTGACTTGAATATCAAAAATGGCTGACTTCAAATTTAGCACGAATTCAATTAGCTAATACATAAGGTAACTATTATCAGCAAAACTGGATTATGATGACAACATTATAAGAATGTCATCTTAATTAGTAAATGCTGTTAAAATACAATACATACATACATCATGTATGTGTTCCCAAATGAGGTAAGCAGAGCACACGAAACGCTACATAGTCATCACCATGACTATTGCAGAATTCGTGGCCATTTCTAGCATATTAAAAAATCTTAAGTTAGCAGGCTGTCGTACCTCATCTATTCTTGAACCTAAAATTTTGCGAGAAGCGGCTGCGAGGCGTGAAGTCATTGTTTTATCGTCACGTTTCGTGTGCTCTGCCTACTCCGTTTGGGAACACAGGCGTGATTGTATATATATATTAAACAGGAGTTTTATTTGAACTTGATTGCAAAATAAAATCAATCTAGTTTAAATTCAACGTCTACTCACGTAGTCCCAAGAATATGACAACACAACTCCATGTCAAACCCAAGGCGGTGGGATACTGCTCCTCAAAAATTAAAAGCAATGGAATCACGACTCCAAGAAAAAATTGGATGGTCCAGAACATAATCGTCAGCCAGAGATAATACGGCATTAACGTAAAATTTTTCTGAAACAAAAAGTTCCTTATTTTGGACTTATATTTATGTCAGTGTGAATGGATGTGTTGGGAGGGGAAGACCTAGAGTCGGACGTTCCGTGACCAAATCGCGGACGTTTTAGAAACAGGTCAGGTCAAGAGTACCCGAAATCGACGAGCATGTATGAAAAGACTAATGAATGTGGATGAAGCAAAAGAGGTATGTCAGGATCGTAGCAAGTGGAACAAAGTGGTCTCTGCCTACCCCTGTGGGAAAGAGGCGTGACGGTATGTATGTATATGTATGTATGTATTTATGTCAGTACACATTATTTTCTAAAGAGCAGCATAATCATCTGCTCAACTAAAGTTTCAGATATTGAAACAATAAAAATCTTCCATTGTTATTTATTTTTGGAAATATAATAAATATTGTAAACAAAGTAAGAGCTTTAACACCCCTTAACCACTGAAAAAAAAACCCATGAATGAAATTTGGTACAAAAGATATGAATGATAATGAAATGACCTTGGCTGCTATTAAATTTGAAGAAAGACATGGTTACCATGATGTCTTAATGGAGTAGTCTGCCTTTGTACTTTACTATTTTATTTTGTTTGTTTCCCTTTTTTTGCACACATGTCGTTTTTTTACTCTCTTTTCGAAGTCCTAAAACAAAATAATTACTTTTGTAATCCGAGAACAATAAATTATTAATGCATAGAACCCGAGTTACCAAAAAGGAGTACCTATTTAAAATAATAGCTGGATCCTCAAGTTACCTTGGCGTCTCAATCTATACTAATATCTATACTAATATAATAAAGCTGAAGAGTTTGTTTGTTTGTTTGTTTGTTTGTTTGTTTGAACGCGCTAATCTCAGGAACTACTGGTCCGAATTGAAAAATTCTTTTTGTGTTGGATAGACCATTTATCGGGGAAGGCTTTAGGCTATATAACATCACGCTGCGACTAATAGGAGCGAAGAAACATTGAAAAATGCGGGAAAAACGGGGAAAATTAGTCACTATTCCACGCGGACGGAGTCGCGGGCACAGCTAGTTATATTATAAAGGGGAAAAGTTTGTTAGTTTGTTTGTTTGTTTGAACGCGCTAATCTCAGGATCTCCTGGTTCGAATTGGAAAATTATTGTTGCGTCGGATAGACCATTTATCGAGGAACGCTTTAGGATATTATAATATCACGCTGTGACTAATAGGAGCAAAGAAATACAGCAAAATGTGTGAAAAACGGTGAAAACTACCCAAAGTCATTATTCCACGCGAAGTCGCGGGCACAGCTAGTGGTTTAATAATCGTCAAAAGACTGTGAATAAAAGAACATGACGCTGAGTTTTGTGTAAGAGAAGGACTCTATGTGTTATAGTGGTCGGCAAAAAACTTGGCAAGATTTGAAGTGGTGGGGGTACTTTCGCGCATCGCTTTTAGAGCTCACACGGGCCACCGGCCACAACTACAAAACGCCTCTACCGGCATATTTCCTGTAGTTTTCATACATTTTATACGGACTCGCCACACACGGTTCATGCCGGTGGCCGCCACATGCTATAACTTGCTTCTTGCGGCCCACACTGGTCACTAAACGGCTGTCTGAACTAAACAAGTGGCTGTCGCGCGACTCAACTACTTTTGTAGCTGAGTTTAGCTTCTCGTGGCGGTGTTTGTGGCTGTGGCCAGTCATGGCCCGAGTGCGGCCACACTTACCTGAAAAAAAAGCGATACGCGAACGTATCCCAATATAATTTTACTATATTATTCTGTACTCACAACAAGCACCGCTATAAGCAGCACAATAGTAACGATAATGAACATCACTGAAGTCACGCCGTAGATCGTCATCAACAGCAGCAGTAAAACAGTCGGGTAGTTCACCTCTGGCCTGTCGCTGAGAACGAAAAACCCAGCAAAGGAACCCACACCCACTAACTGAAACAATGTATTATTGTATTGTGTCAGCCGACTCAGCACAGCAAGGCGCGAGAGATGTGAGCGAGATAGACTATAAATGTCACTGTATTAAGTGGCGCCAGAAAATGACAGGCAAGTCTATCTCGCACACAAGAAGACTCTCGCTGTGCTAAACCTCTGATGAAATTTTGATCATTCACCAAGAATTTTTCATGTATCACATTATTCTTGGCAATGTATTCAAGAAAACGTTAGTGAAATGAAACGAATAGAACAATAATCTAAATTAACTTACAATACTAAGAACAATCACACAATATATGCCGTATTTCAGGCTAAAAAAGTAGCAAAACTTCTTAATACGTGGTATTCTTTTAATTATAAACACGTCGTCCACGTAATCATCGTTTGTTACCGCGAGTTTTGGTTTATCTTTATCATCCATTACAAAACAAATACAAAACTTTAAGTTATTTTAATACTAGTGTATTGAATAAAAATACTTCTTTGACAATGTCAATTTTTGACATTGCTCTGTTGACTGAGGATATTTATTACGAGGTTGTCTTATTTTCGTATTAACTGCCAGTTCGATTGTAAAAATTAAAGACTATAAAGAGGTAGGGCAGCTTCCCATACATGAATTTAGTTCATAAATGAAGTAAGCGTCTATGAATGAAATATACCTTGTTTTAAAGAGCATGTATTGATGATACTTAAGAAAAAAAATCGTAATTTTAGGAGGCCAGGATTTTCAGTTAATCTACTTAGAAGATATAGAGGTTATGTCACTGTTTATCATATGATTTAATGCACTGTAGCATACAATAATGTATCAATATTCAGAATTAAAGAGCCTGGGTATGGGAAATGAAGATTACGATTGCTAGGAAAGATTATTGATGATCACACAAGTTAAGCAACCTGGGATGTGGATCACACTAGGATTGGTGACCACCTTATAACTTAAACTTCTTTGTGTATAGTGTGAGAGAGAGAGAGATAAGGCTGTTGAGGGAATTTAAAGAGACATCAGTCGTCAAAATCTATCAGATGCTTCTGTATTCGTACCTTGAAATATCTGACAGAATAATTCAAAGATGTTTAATTATTTACACAGAAAAAGTAGTACTAAGTTGTTTGTTTTTCGTGTGTGTAAGAGGCCAACACTAGTGTCAGATTTTTCAGGCTGCGTAAAGGATGGAAGTCTTTGAGCCAGCGCCCATTTCCGCTTTTATTGTCAAAAAGAGTTTAAAATGCTTTATTTCATATAAAATCTATCTTAAAATAAATAAATAATGGAATAAAGTATATTAATTATATTCATAAACAATTTAAATATAGAAATCATTTATGAATGTAAATAGGAAAAAATAATTATTTAGTCTGGCAACATCGGATAACAAAAAAATGGCCGCTCCGGAAAAATAAATATCACATTAGCGATTTTAAATATTATCTATTTAACCTGGCCTTACCTAAATATAACAAAATCATCGAAAATCATTTACGAATATTTCATATTCTTTGGTTGCTGTGAGTTCTTAAGACGCTTTAAAAGTCCGTAACTAAAAATCTGCCCTAGCTATTTAAAAGATGTAATATAATGTTAAATTTTGTACAACTACAAGCGCTAGGTTTTTTCATAAAAATGGTAATAGACGCATTCCGTGAACCAATCTTCAAAAAAAATATCTTGTGACTGCGTCTTTCCCAGATTTTTGTTAACTGCACATGCATGTGACAAGCAACACTGAATGTCCTCAGGGGTACTAAATCAAAGGGTTTATCGCTGTATGGCCCTCTCGAGGCGGGGCAGAGTGATATACTCAGCTTATCAAACACTGGATAAGGCTGTATAAACTCCGAGGTCTTTACCTCGCTGTGTTGTGAATAAGGATGCGTAAAATGTTTTACATTTATTCATATAATAAAGTAAGGCTCTTGTGTAAAACAAGCATAGAAAAAAAAGCTTTCTCCATCCAAAAGCAACGAAGACATTAGGTAAAGATACTTTTGCGTGACAGGCTAGCAACCTGTCACTATTGTACCTCTTAACTAAAAACCTGAAAATTATATAAGAAGTAATGTGTATTCTATGTAGCGTAGCAGGAATACAAATATGATGATAGAATAATAATATGATTACAGAAATAAAATACTTTTGTGAAGACCTCTCTAAATTAGAGATGATAGATCATTTATTATTTTCTCAACTATAGTCAAAACCTCGACAAATTTGTGGCAACATCTCGAAAACAAATATTAATATCTGAAGCTTCATAGGTAAATTAGTAAATATCTGATTACGAATTTTTCATTTAAACCTCATGTCTCCAACAACATTTCAATTCGACCTTCTCCTAGAAGTTTAGTGATATAAGCAACCGAGGAAAGCGAAGTTTAAAAAATACTTGCAGAATATACGAAATTGCCTTTTTAAAGTGGGACTTTCAGGATTAAGTCGTTCCTAACGCAAATCCCGCCCGCACAGAGAGTAAGCTTTGCCAAATTGTACTGCATTCTGGTTCATGCTTAAACCAATGGGAGCTGCTGTTTGATCTATTTTCCTCTATCTTTATTTAGTTGCAATGATGGGCTGGAATCTTTCTTTTCCAATCGCTCAGAAAATCTATTTGATCCATAGAATGCGAAATCAAATAACACAATACACGTGCGGTGTTACATAGCTGTTTCAGTGGCAGTCGTATATGACAGCTGGCCGGCTCCCGGTTTGTATCAAAATCATTTGAAGTAGGTAGCAGCCTGTTGGGTTAAATACATACATACATACATATACTCACGCCTGTATTCCCAAGAGGGGTAGGCAGAGCACGTGAATTCGAAAATCCAGTGCCACCTTTCCCAGAGTCGACTCTTACGACACCCACGGGAAGAAAGGGGGAGGTGCTATTCTAACCCGGCACCACACGGGGGAAATAATAGAAATGTATACCATAAAAGCATTAAAACATCACACACAGCTGTTTAATTGGATGACTTGTTCCCCCAAGAAATGGGTTAAATGTTGAAGAAGGGTTAAATGTTGGTGAAAAAAGAAGTTCAATAAATATATTAGCTACCTATGATGAATTGATGACTATTTTTGACAATTTACTATTACATCGCAAAACTTTTCTTTAATGCACCTACAAATTTACGATTTTCATTTTTTTTTTCCTTACTCTGGCCCTGCCCGAAAGGGGCGTATTCACTTTGAATTTGAATGCATTTAACAATTCACTGCCCACGCTTAATAAAAAAACCTACGACGCATCGTGAAGAAACAATGTAGGTACCTACTTTAATACGCGGCCAAATCTCGCGTGCTTCTGGACAGGGGACCTTAAATTCGACTTAGCAAGTAAGTTATCCTCTCGATAGGAGTTGTTTCGGCAGTTTTATGTTCAAACAAGCCTCACTTTATCATAATCATGAAAAAACATAATTTATAACCAAGTGCCATTTTGTATCTAGTTACCTTTAATAAAGTCTCGCATGTCTACCTAAAGCGGGTTTAGACCGTTCTCAGGTTGTATGTCGGGATAAATTATTATGACGCGCGGTTTAGTCGGCAATTAGGCGTAGCTTTGTGTAGTGTTGGGGCGGATTCGTGTTCCTACCGTACCATTGAATTTAGATAAAAGTGC
The DNA here is from genome assembly GCA_005406045.1 of Adoxophyes honmai. Taxonomy (NCBI): domain Eukaryota; kingdom Metazoa; phylum Arthropoda; class Insecta; order Lepidoptera; family Tortricidae; genus Adoxophyes; species Adoxophyes honmai. Next base: position 55,175 of record BHDV01065381.1, read on the forward strand.
GGTAAAGCAGGTTTTAGGGCGATATAAGATTAGGCGTTTTATACGCGCTTACGCGCTCGTTTTTGAAAGCGCGTGTACGTGCGCACAGGTGCGGTTTTGTTTTCTTCGAGCTTTGACGCGCATATAAGCTCGTGTAAGCGCGAGCAAGAAAATGCGACCAGTGGTTCATACGCGCGTATACGCTAGTTTAAGCGCGTACACGCGTGTTCGATTTAATGCGGCGCGCGTGTAAGCGCGTACGCCAAAACCGAGCGTATACGCGAGTATAAAACGCCTAATCTGAAATCGCGCTTACTGACCGAACGCTCATACAATCACGGCTTTGTTCTTAAATGGAGTATGTAGAAGACACTAAACGTTACAAAAACAAAACTACGACTATTTCATGCTTCGAAACCACTTCCAAAGTAAATTTACTAGCGACCCGCCCCGGATTTGCATGAGCACAATGCTGATTTTAATATATACCTACTACAAAATGTCTATGTACCAGGTGGCCGGAAATTGACCGTAAACATTTTAACCAGCGGTCGGGTATACACGTCTGAAACCCCTGTAAAATTTATTTGTTGTTGTTTCCTGATTTTTTTCATTCATACAATCCATATTAATTACATACACACATTGCTGAGTAATGTCTACTGGATGTTACATCGAAACAAGACTTGGGTATAGAAACGGAAAAATAATAATTACCTACGACAATACCTCGTTAGCTACATCCTTTCTGAAATATCAATTTAATGTTCGTCCCTTTTTACCCCAAAACAGCAAACTGTCTGGAAAATTATAATTTATTGGCGCCCTCGTGCCGGGAGACACGTAATATAAACAAAATAGTTTAATTGCTTTTGCAAACTTCATTGGGAGGCAAAAACCGCCCTCGGAAAGGCCAAGGTCGACCTGACAAAGCCCGTATTAAAAGACAAATCGGACTACTTTAATATCATAATTATATTAATCTTCAAAATTTCGCTTTATTTTTTCTCAAAGGAATAAAGAGCGTTTATACAAATTGTAAGAAGTTTACTCAGTACCAGAGTTGAGTAGGTTGTGCTTAACCTTTGTGTTAGCAACTGAGAAATCAATTGTTACAATTATTAGGCTATCGAAATAATATTACCACTACCACTAGTTTTTCTGGTTTCGTTCGAATATAAACCACGCGATCATAAATACAGGGCAATGTACTTGTAATATTGTAATAGACGTTTTTATTACAAGTTGTAAGTCATAATAATGCCTGTATACAAGAACAAACAACAATAAAAAACAGTTTCTCAAATATCCAACTTTATGGCAGGCAGCTTCCCAATTAACGAACCTAAAAATAATTCCAAGACAAACACTTTCCACATTTTCCACGGTTTATTTGAACTGTCTATGTAATCGAGACAAATCCGTATTTAATTTTTTTCCCGTACACAAATAGAACTTCGACAAAGACAGGGCTTCTATTGATCGACGAGTCTTTTTAAAATCGTAAAACAAAATGACAACCGACAGTTGATGGTCCCCTGACGTGTAAGTTACACAATACCGGGCCTAGAGAAACTCAATCTTAATAAACTCTGTGTCTACGGGGATTTAAAAAAGAAAAAGGAATCGAAGGAAACGGTTTACTTTAGTGACAACTTAATATAGTATTTTTAAGGCTAAAATTTACATCCAGCTTGCGTACGATTAGTCTTAATAAAAAAATGAAAATTAAATTGATTGGTTGTCACACATTTTCCGTCAAATAGCAATAGAAATATTAACTAGCTCGTGTAAAAACATGAACAACTAGTTTCAAATTATTTAGACAAGGGTATGGTATTCAATGCCTTAGATCAGCATGATTGCGAAAATAGAAAAATCAGAGTAGCTGCTAATGTAATGGAAAATAAGATTAGGTATAGAATGGGTGAAAAAGATACAAAGTTGTGCAGACGAAATTTCAAGTTATTCCAAACAGTTAAACTTCAAAGTGTGGTCCTAGATAAAAAGAGAGAAAATACTGAAATGAAAACAGGCCATAGAAATGCGTTGCATATTTTACCTAATAATCTGTTTAAGTAAGTATCTTATTTGTATAAACTGACAGTGAATGGTTTTATTATTTACTACAGGTGCCGAAGCTTTTAATTGTCTAGTAGCGCCTAATAAAAAATACTCTGATTTTAAGAGGTGTAACTTCCTAGTAAAGAAATAGTAGTAAGTAGAACGCCCTGTTCTATGGTATGATTTTGAGAACAAATGTATGTAACAACTACTCTTTTACATTACCGAATCATTTATTTTCACAACTTAGACAAAGAACATTAGGGCGACTGTAATAGGGTCTTTGACAACAGTAAAAATAAACTATAATTTGTGGCCATCCTAACAGATTATAGGAAAATTAAACATATTTCA
>BHDV01065381.1:69452-82655 GCA_005406045.1 Adoxophyes honmai
GAATATAATAATTATACAAGAATAACATAAGCTATAAGCTAATAAATTCGTCTACGTCGTAAAAACACTTTTTTATTAAATAATCTCTAAGTTTATATTTGAAAACATTGGTGTTGGTTATAGATTTAAGGTCTTTAGGTAGGTTGTTGTACAAATGGACAACTTTACTTAGTTTCGTGATGTTTATTTTTTTTAATTGTAATCAAACATTGTAAGCTACACTTGATCTAGATCCTCGTACTTTGAATACTCGTACTCGCGTAAATCAGATGGCTATACTGTAATTTGGTAGTTTTGAATCTGGCAACCCAGCCCGGTTGATTGAATCGACTTGACGTTTGGTTAACTACGATTTAACATTGATAAATTAAAGTACAGACCCCAAAAAAACTTTACATTCTACATAACTCACTAGACGTTGGCAAGTTTGCATGTTTATGCAACCCTGTCACATCACAGGGAGCCTTTGCTGTTGTTATCAAGAAATTTTGGACAAGCCCGGGATATGCTGACTATAACAGAGTTGTACTGTGTATCATGCACAAAGTAGTTTGCTGACTATATATTTATTTATAGTAATATGGACAAGGTAATTACTAATTTGTGGCCGTAGACATGGACGTAGACTATCTAGCTATAAGTATAATACGTATTTGACCCTTAATTCTGCCTAAGGCTTAACCGAGCAAATTGCCTAGCCTGTAATCAGCATTTGATACATGTAACCATGCATATTCCATGTATCTAATGCTTCTTATCATGTAGCAAATATTGTACAAACATTTTATTACTGGTGACGAATTTAGAATGACACACATCTCAATTTCTTCCGTAGACGTCGTAAGATGGAATGAAGTAAATTGCTTAAAAATGCAACAGTCTTTGTCACTAATCTTAAATCTAATTTTGACCCTAGAAATGTGTTAAAAGTGGCCACGAAACGGAAATTAATTAAGGTTGCATCTAAATAACGTTTAATGTGCTCTGCCTACCAAATTTGAGAATTTCGGTTTCGACCCTCAACATCTGTGTCTTAGTCATTAAACTGTCGTGATACTCATTCATAGTTAAATAAATCGGATACACTCACGTATGTAAATCGAGATCAGGTCGACATGTTTCGAACCAATTCGTGACCTGATATTTGTGATTTGTGATGGGTCACAAATTGCCCCGAATCATGTCGACCTGTCCCCTTAGCACGACAGGGCGCGAGTAGAGATACGCGCGACATAGACTATAACTGTCACTGTCTAACTAGAGACGTCAGAAAGTGACAGGTAGACTATCCCGCGCTCGACGCGACTAGAGCGTGTTGCCGTACTAAGCCTACTGATCTCGATTTAAAACGTGAGTGTTTCGGTATCCGTTTTACGTCACTATCTCAATGTTACCCTTAGTTCAAGCTGAGGCATTTTCGTGTATATTTTCTTTTTTGTTTATTTTTTTTACGGAACGGTTCCGCTGCAGCGCCGACGGTATTTATAGCTCTCCAGGGGTTTGTATGTACACGAGTTGCGTCCAGTGTACCCCGTTCGCTTCTGATTTAATGTGCCACGTTTGTATTGAACGCAAAGAACTTAAGTACCGGACTATTCTCTAAGTCTTAGAAGAGTGAGTACCCATGAGGTGTCGGGTTACCCACCTTTAATAATTAATGCCACCGTAAAACCTAAAGAATGTACTAGAAGTTTAGTCATTTAACGTGAAATAGTCATGGTACATAATATTATTCTACGTAGGTATCGGTTTCGTATGTTTTGCCTATCCCATTTTCATTAATACATACAATACAACCTCTCAAATGGGGTAGGCCGACCAAACAAAATTTTAAATTGACGAACCAATCATAAACAATACCTACTTTTTTTTACAGATCGGACAGAATGCCGCAAGCTGAAAGCATTTTTCCAACTAACAAGAGACAGCGAGTTTGCGTACGCGCTGTGGGGTGTCATTAACCTCAACATGTCGTTGCCGCTCAGCTACATCAGCCTGTGTACCACTTACCTGGTCATCATCATACAGTTCTCTAAGTTTATCGATTAGAACTTTAGAACATCGTCATCATTACTTCTGATTGAAAATGTCTACTGGTGGACTGCTTTAGGGCTGTCGTTGGTGTTCTTGTTTGCATCTATCTGTAACTTTACCTTACAAAGATAGTAATTGAATTTGTTAGAATAAATATTGTTTGTGGTATAAACCAAACAGTTTAAGACGACATAAAGTGTACGTTTGTGTAAACTAGACGGCGCCACCGCCTTTGCTAGTTGTATTGTTCTGTACTCGGTCGCCTTATACTCTTGTCTTGTCATGTCTATCAAAATGTGCTGTAGACTACTAAAATGAATATGCATCTATTAATTCAATCCTGGTTTATTTTGCTCTAAATCCTACAGAATTTAGTCGCTAATCGATTAGAATTTATCATTCTCAAATGTTATTTATTTTCTTGTATATTACAGTCCATTGGCTTTTTAATGATATTTTCTAACAATTTCGATTCAATTTTCCAATGGAGATATTGGGGCAACCTACGGCCTGCGGACCACATGCGGCCCGAGGTTATTTTTTTTGCGGCCAGCCAATACAAAATTTTAAATATCATTATTCAAACCTGTATTTCTATATTGTTTTGACAATTCTGCGCAGTTTTGGCAATATTATGTGTGGAAATTTTCTGCTAAAATGTTGCCGACCACTGTTGTAAGGGAAATCTGTGATTACGTACATACTAGACATAAATTTGTCGATTGTTATTAAAGTGATAAATGTGAACGATGTACCTATTATTTAAATTAGCATACTTACGTTATTGTTGATCGGCTTGTTATTTCTTATTATGGCGAGGTTTTGGCCTTTGCGGACTTCTTTGAGCAGTACCTAATGTAAGGTAAACGTCCCTGTCCTGGACACTGTCCCAATGCTTGGCACTTGCAACCTTATGTCATAGTAAAACAGGTGACAGATGGGTGTCATCTATTGGGCGTTGAGGCGTCGAGCATTGGTACTTTTACCTTATCTACTAAAACGTAGAATAATAAAGATAAACAAAATTATGCAAATTCATTATTCTGTTACTGACAAAATACCTTGAGATTGATAATACACTTCCTACATCAACTGGGTAAGCACAGCAAGGCGCGAATCAAGTCACGCGCGATATCGACTGTCACTGTCTAACTAGAGACATCAGAAAACGACAGATAGATCCAAATCGTGTTGCCGTGCTAATACAGAGGTGCAATAGTCAAGACACATAATTAGAAGTAAAATTTTAAGCTATAAAAAGTGACAACGAAGTTCAATTGAATGAAGTTACAAAAATTATGAAAAATCTGAGTCTTGGTTTGGTTTCAACTTTCATTTGTTACCACATCGATAGCACTGTAAGTGATTTAAAAGTGCCGCGGCCATAAACTAAATTGAAAACAATAGGTCGTCGACAAAATTGGTTTTTAAAAATAGCCGACCGAGGAAATTGCCGGCCGTTTGTGACGCATGTTTGAAATACTCGAGTTTTAGGGTTGTGACCAGGGCGCCAGTGAAAGCAAAGGGCAATATGAAAACGGTCATATAATACCTATTTTCAATTCTATCTTCGCGGCATTATGATGGGAGTTATACAAGATTAATAGTGAGCTACATTTATTATCTGTCTAAGTAGCTCCTAACGTAGACAAATTTAGATTCGAATCATTTTATTGTCACTGAGCAGAAACTTCCCTTCAATGCGTTTTTTTTACAAGAAATACTAATATTCTTTCTATCGTATAGACCTATTCTAAATTGAACGCTAGTTGCATAATAATAACTTAATAACTAAGTTAAAAATACTGGATACAGGAAGAACCAAAAACAGCTGCGTCGAAACTCTACCGTGGAACACGTTTTTAAAATGACAACGTTATTAAGAGCCATGTTGATCGTTATAAGGGTCAAATTGGCCTACAAATTGTACGAAACACGTTTCCCTCTTGATTAACCACTCGTTAATTACCAAAGGCTCCAAAAGGAGCCATATTTTCGTTGAAATATCAAGCAGCCGGCAACCCCGTGGCTAACTTCACAGAAGAGGCTGCTCTTGGGAGCTTAATAAAATAAAATTGGGTTCTTTCAATATGATTTGTTTATTTTAATCCTGAAAAGTTTATGAGGCCCATTCGAGCGGAAAATTAATAAAAACTGGAGTATGATGACGGTAATGTGGCTTTCTGTGAAATAATATGAAAATCGCAAAGTTGCCTACTTTGCAATTATTCGAATGGAAAACCAAGGAATAAAGGAATTGAGTACCTACCTAAGAATATGTAATTACTACTAAAATATACCTTTACCATAAAATTCTACGGTCAGATGTAAGTTTTTTTTTGTTATTCCTCTCATGAACATGAATGATTAGGTAATGTACGAATTCTTCCCTCTGTTAACCTAGTGGAAATAAAATTGTGAGACATTTTAACTTACTATAGAGCGACTTAGTAGAGGTTTACTTTTTTTTTACAAACATGATGAAACGACGAAGTAAATTTATTTGCTTTAGGGCCGATTTTTCAATCACCAGATAAACTTATCTGCCAGTTAAAATTATTGCTATCCTTTTTTCGCATCATATAAAAGAAAAGTGACAGCCAACATTTATCGGACAGATATGTTTTATCTGGTGATTGAAAAATTAGCTCTTAGACACGGTTACACAGTGATTTCATACATAAAAATTTATTGTCTTTTACGGCGACTTGTCGAACCATCTGGTTACAACGTATATACGCTGATATGCAAAATAGCATGCTAAAAAAATACTGACTACCACTTCGTAATCATCAAAACAATGATGACTTAATGAAACACCTAACGATAATCATTCGTATGTTTACACGTTAAGACTCAATTTCGTACGTTCAAATCACGATACCTGATCCTGCTGCCAATACGCGTACTAGCTTTAAAAATTCATATCCTGTTTGAGCCGTTGTCAAAACATCAATGGGATTATGTGCCAAAAAGAGGCACGGAAAAGTTGGACAGTTTTTTCCCAATTAATTCCGGCGGCTCTGATAAAACCACCGACCGAAATCCCCTTGTTAGCCAAACAGGTGTTAGCGAAACGACAAACCCCTCTCCGATCAGATAGGTATTGAGTTTCAAGCGATTTTGCTAAGCAATTTTCACAAAGCTGCAATCATAATCGTTTACCTCGAGATTCTCTTGCAAGAACCGTGGGATTGGGAGAAAAAATTAACCAGATAACATTGAGTTTTATTGCTCGCCGTCCGTCTACGACAGAATTCAGGGGTGACGTAAATGGCCGTAGCGACGTGCTCTTTTTTATCGCGTCGGTAAAAACTGAAGCTCAAAATGGATGTTTCTTTTTTTGTGCGCACGCCGGAGCCGGATTTCTGTGGTGCTGCGATTGTGTTTTATTTCTTCAACTGATAATAGGCAGGATCAGACAAGTTCAGTATTTAGGTTTCTGGATTTTCGACAAGAAAAAGGATACTTACCTACACCAAAATCGCATAGCAAGTGACAGTTAAATGGGTTAGTAAAATTTTCTAAACCAAGAATATTTTTTAAAATTTGCAGATTTTGAAACGCATTCCTAAAACCATCTATCTGAATAATAATAGTGTAAAGATCATCAAGCTTACTGTTTTAGATTCCGGGTGAAGTGAGAATGTGTCATAGTAGTTAAGTTTATCAAGATATAACAATTAACAGAGCTGCTAATCATTGCATTGTATTGTAACTTAGGTACACAGTAAAAACTTTTTATTGAAACTGCTCGTCTTTTTAGACTCTTTTTTTTATTTTAACCCGCTATTCAGTTACTTTACCACCCGGAATATTAACTTTACATTTTTGCTTTCGGAGTAACTTTTCAAGTAAAATGAAAAACACATATCATTTTTATGACCATCCCTGTTCGTTCCCGAAGTTCATGCCCACATTTACGTATCTTTATTAAAATACGATTTGTCTCGAATAAAATTGAGCTTTAAAAAATCCTTTAACGACCATGCTTTGGTTTCATAACTGGCAGGGATGTGCTTAATGTGCCCAGGGTACGGTGAGCGTTTTGTTTCCAATTTAGGTATGCCATTAAATTTTTACCTTCGAATAAAATAATGCCGTTATGGATATCTGGTTGGAAAGAGCGTTAATAAATATTTAACACGCAATCCGGCGTAACGCAATATCGAAATGAAATTGTTGCAGTCGTAAATAAGCAGTGTTTTGTTTACATCCTGCTTACGGCATTGCTTACAGTTTTTTTATGCTGTTCGGGGGATTTTTGTGACCTTATTGATTCGTTCTGCGGGAGCGGAGCAGAGGGAAAAATAAACAATAACCGGCTTACCGCGGGTAAAGTTAAGAACTGTCTATGTTTAGAGGATACAAAAGTTTTTCGATTCTGTTTTCCTTAAAGGTGTGCTAGATTAAGAGAAGGTAAACAAAGCTCCTTTAAAAATATGATATGAGAGGTTTCTCAAAATCTTTCCTGAAGCATAAACGATATTAAACGACTGTCATGTCACTGTTTTGCGCTATTTACAAGACCGAACTTTTAACGGACTGAAATCACCTAAACGAGTGATTTCTGAAAACGATATTTTAGATAAGTGATTGTGTAAATACCTACTACATCTCGAAAGTACAAAACAATACATCGTCTTTCAGCTTAGTTAACTCAAAGCCTAGATTTTTCACAACTCTCAATGATCTACCATCGGCACTTACGAATTTAACTTTCGTGCTTATGGGTCCTTCTCAAAAAAGTGGCAACGCAACCTGTCAGTAGGTTTCTCTTAGAACTTTTTTTTTGTCATGCACTAATCTTGTAATTAAAAAGTGTATTTAAATTAAAAGACATCTTTTACATAGTGGCCAAATGTTTTAACATAAAAATAATGTAAATTAATAGGTTAAAAAAATAATTAACACTACGTTTTGTCGTTCACTTGTCGTGTCCCAACGCGAGGGACTTATGTTTGGAGCTAAAAAACTCGTATATTATGTTTCCAATTTATTTTTATTTGTGTTCTATATTTCACTGACCTATATGATCAAGATTTAATATTATTGTTTCGAATAAAAGAATTGTACCTACATAGCTAATTATTTGCAATTAAAGTTTGTCCACGGTAGTTTTTGTCGCTGACCTGTCACGACATAAACGCTATTCCTGTGCGAATTCTATTACGCCTAATCCATCTCACCCAGCATGAGACGAAAGCTGCAACTGTCTGCTAACGCTGGTGGAAGTAGCAAGTCAGCGATGTGTCGGTGAAAAAAAATACAAACAATACATTCACGCGATCTGGAGTTTGTAACGGGTAAGTTGTTTTTATTCTGTCTTTCATATTTTGTTTTCTGTGTGAGCTAATTATCTGATAATAGCCTAAAATATGTAAAACGCGGTTTACTTTCATGTGTGTAAATGCGAAATTTATGAAACAAACTTTTCGCTTAAGATTGATACTGTAACTGTTATTTTGTCCATAACGTGTACGTCGTTCACCTGTCTAAAATGGAGAAATACTAGCAAAAAAGAGAGAAAAGGAGAAACGAAGGTTAAGAAAATTAAAGATAATCTGGAATTGTATGCTGAATATAGGAAAAAAGTAAAGTACAAAAGGATTTTTGTAATATAAATACTATGAACCAACCCAACCCATCCTAAGAACAAAATGTTTTTGTTACATTGCTACGGGTGTTTTTTTTCATAAGTTACGTAAAACGCATCAAATAAAGCACTTAATGTCAGTTTAAAATTGTTTTGATTTGCTCATCAATCATCTGCTTCCTCTTGTCGTTCACCTGTTATGAAATTTGCTTAGGTTTACGTATGATTGTCGTTAACCTGCGACCATTGTCGATAACCTGACTATGAATTGTCGTTCACCTGTACATCAAAAACTTTGAAGACCTATATCTTCTAAACTAAAGGAAATATTTTGTTCCCTCTAAGTTATTTCGGTTATTTGACTATATTTTTAGCTATTGTCTAAAAAAAATTTGAAGAAAAACACACTTTAAAAAAAAATGCAAAATTAATTCATCGTTGCCACTTTTTTGAGAAAGACTCTTATAATTGGCGCTTTAACGTGTTGCCGGGTAGACATCGTCTCTGTCTTGCTTGACCGATATATCAATTATGATGTTCGTTATTCATCAGCTAAAAGAGTTAGCTCCAGCAAGCCCTTAAACGTGCATAGGGACGTACTCACACTGCATACCCGGAGGACTCATACAGCTTGCCAACCGCAATTAGCCAATAGCTGACAATCGCCTATTGCTTCCCACAGGCGCCCAGCCTCCGCTATTAACCCTTAACCACCTACGTCCAATTTCTGTAAAATAACAACCTACGTGCGGTCCTAGAGACCGCTCGTGAATAATCATCTCAAATTCGGGATCTGTAATATCAAGATAGCATTTCAACGAGTAAAATACTCGTTTATGCTTTATACTTTTATTTCAGAACTTCAAATAACATAAACTATAATAAAATCTTGAGATATGGCATAATCTTTCAAGACTGGTAGATTAAACACAAAAATCGACTCTTATTACATTAAAAGACCTGATAGATATAGGAATTCAAAAAATCAACCTTTTTTTATTCATTTCTATAAAATAAGGAGTTCAACTACAAAATTAAATAAAAAAATAGAGCACTTATCGTCAAATTCTACAAAATTGCAATTCCCAAAGATCCACACTTTTTCAAGGCAGTTGCAGCATATTTTTTACAACATACCTCACTGAATCGGTTCCACGTCACTACAATCTTCGTCTGACATATTTTTGTCATCTGATACCTCCTGTAGCAACCATTTTTCTACATGTTTCACAAAAATAAACAAAATTATGTGGGTGAAAAAAATGACATAATCACCTACGAGCGGTCTCCGAGACGTCTCCGAGACTGTTAAAAAATACAGTAACCACCTACATGCGGTCTCACAGACCGCGGATGATGTTTTTTAACTCACCAAATCAAAATGAGCATACATCTGAACGAGTCGACGGCACGGCCGGTACTGCGGGAGGGGCCAGCAAAGGTACAAGGACACAGACGCGTGTGCGACATACTCGCGTTTAGTTATTGACAATTTTGAGTAATCTATTGTCTGTGAGACCGCACGTAGGTGGTTAAGGGTTAAAATGAATCAACCTTCCGTAACGCGTTCGCAGAACAAAGAGCATCAAGAGGGCAAGCACACCACACTAATTGCCAATCACGAAAACGGAAACGAGAATTGCCCATTTAGCGTAGTTAAAGGCGATATCGCTGGATGCGAAACACGATCTGCGCTTGCGGCTCGTTTTGGACTAATCAGGGTGATTAAAAAAGACGGTCAAGCGTGGATGGTGCTTTACTATTGGCAATCGCTTGGTTTGGAAGCAGGTTTCTGATTGACGATTGCCTATGCGAATAGGTTTTTCTCGTAGACTAGCATGCTTGGATTGCTATTGCTTGAGTTTGGTTTGTAGCTACTTGTTTAGAAATTGTTTGAGGCAGATTATTCAGGTGTTCAAACGCCACATTTACCTGGCCACATTTTGTTAGCTACAGATTTTGCTGTCGTTCTCGATTGTTTCTGTATTTCTAACGGATAACTAAACTAAGCAACTGTTCTACGATATTCAGCTATTTTGACAGTAAGGTGTCTGAAAAATGACACATAAAAATAATTATAAATATTTGAGTGACAATACGGAAAATTTGGGTGCCCAATTATGTATCGACGTATTTTGTTCAAGCGGCCGAATCAACTATTATTACTCAATAGCACAAACCTAGCCAGTGTATTGATCGTTACCTTGTTTCGTTACATTTTGAAATTGACACCAATTAAAAAAAAAACTAGTGTGTCAATCAGTACAACGAGGGTGTCGAACGTTAATAATTTAAGTACGTTTTTATTTTCGAGTTTTGTCTTCTCTCCACCTTTCGTGTCAGAAACTAGTTTTTAACTCTCATTGTTTTTATTATGGTAAATTCCTACAACTAGATCAAGACTAATTACATATAAACAAATCAAATTTAAATATAAAAAAAATCAAGACTAATAATAAGAACGAACCCTTTTGCTAGTCCTTTTTGTCCACTTTAAATCCCACCATTAGCATCGCCCATCGCCTTGACCCGCCGAAACGACATAAAAAATCAAATCTGTTTTGCGATAGACGGCAAACAAATGAAAATCTACTTTAATTAAATAAACTTTATTACTAAAACTAGTTAATTTCCCTTCCTTGTGGTGTACACGGTTCTTGTTCCTAGTACGGAACCCGACTTATACCCAAATTCTCCAACTACTCAAACCAGCTTGTACCTAAAGTCGATAACAAGCCGTAACATATTTCACGTACGGTATTGTTTGTATGCCTTGTACGTACAAGGGCGGCTAAGAACGCTTTTTGCATATTTCATATCAGATTTCGTGCCGCGCCCTTGAACTTAGTGTAGCAACATTAAATGAACAGTGTTCTTACTTTATGTGGTTTACCGCGGCTAATTTTTTTTACGTGATAATGTATATGCACAAACTTTTCTACGTATAACAATTGACGGAAACAGAATTATTGTTAGCTAACCTGACCCAGCGGCATACGTATCCTCTCATAACTATAGATATTGGATTTGAATTTGGTATAATTGATATAAAGTGTTTTTTTTTTAGTTTTGTTGTTATTTCGACAAAAAAACAGGTGACATATCTGACCATGCATCTTATCAACCGCCATAAAAATTACACTAAAAATCATTTTTCTTCCATGGGAACCTTCTCCTGATATAACAAATACAAAAAAATAATAATTGTGAAATCGGTCCAGACGTTTCCGCGTGATATTGTGGGAACCAAGGGAAAAACGAAGGAAAATAGACACAGTCAACAACCTGCCACGCGGTATCCCTACATACATTACACGTAACATTATTAACATAGGTACCCCTTACTATCAAAGTAATCTATTTTTGGCAATTACCAACCATAAAGCATTAATGTCACAGCCAAATGTAATTGCTTTAATAATTATAGAAGCTATAATTAACTGTATCAATGAAACTAGCAATCGCCGTTAGCTAATAATTACTGCTTTGCCTTCTATTTCAGTGAGAAATACTAACATGAAATGTACATGATACATTCAATTTACTTACCGGAACTTTTTCATCTCAATCCGAATCACAGATATACAATTGTCATGATATCCATCCAGCCTATATACGTCCCACTGCAAGGCGCAGGCCTCCTCTCAGTATGAGAGGGCTTGGACTATAGTTCCCACGCGGGCATAGTGGGGATTGGGAACTTCACACACAACGTTGAATTGCTTAGTCGCTGTGTGTAGAGGTTTCCTCACGAAGTTTTCCTTCACCGAATAGCTCGTGGTAAATATCAAATTCGATATCGCACATTAATTCCGAAAAATTCAGAGGTGCGAACCCAGGATTTGAACCCACGACCCTCTGCTTGAGAGGCCACAGGTCGAACCGCTGGGCTACCACGGCTTTTTATGCTCATAAAATTTTAATGTCAAGTCACCTTAAGAAACTTCATTGATGATTGTTTATATCTCATTCAAAAACTACGGTAATAATATAGCAGATGTTTTACGTTACTCTAAGTTCTAGGTCTCGACGAAGTGATTGAAATAGTGAATAAAGATGCATTCTACCGAACGATAGTAAAATTGAGCCTTGAAATACGGCACTCTTTAATTATGTGTGAGTAAATTTTGCGACGAAATTTTACTGTCGTTTGGTTAAATCGAGTCTAAGTGAGCTAGCCCATTTAGGAGTTTTAGAAATTTAACTCTAAAAGCGTCAGCGACTGTATTAGTAGAAAAAATACCATTTCATAAGTTTTTAACCATAGTTTTTTTGGTTTTTGGGCAAGATGACTAAAAACTATTTGATCCGTTAGTTAGGATTATTAAAACTGTACTCGAACTGATGTATTTTGACTTTAATCTGACAACGAAAAATTTACGTGGCTACACTGCTTATAGAAGCTTCTAATGACGTCACTCAATTCTTAATTCTGACGGATCTTCCAAATATAGCTTTAGGATTATTGAATGCAGTTGGCCGATTTCTACTTTTACGTACCGATCCTCGCATCATAAAATGGTCGTTCTCAAACTTAACCATCGGCGCTCCTTAACTTTCTATTAAGCACTGAATACATCATGTAACCGGACTAAGTTTAAATTTACTGTGTGTGTTATTCAGTGTTTCGATTCTCGTCCCGGCGACGCACGATCCTCAGATTCGGGCCCTACCCTCTGCATATTTCATCCCAGAAGACACGGGCATGCCGCTTTCGCTCACTCGTATTCAAACTGAATTTAAACAGTTTGTTCCGGGGTTCTTATTGTTGTTTTAAATATTGAACAGTTTCGGGAATTCACTTGCTTTTAATGTATCTTTAGGTACCGATGTTTGCTTTGATAGACAGTTTTAGGTAAAGCTAGCAGGGGCATCGTGTTTTTTATCGATTTGTCTATAATTTTAGTTTGATTAACACATTCGAGTTCAGTTATGTACCTACAGTCAAAGAATTTCATAACTGTGCCACTTTGTACCTTTTCACAAGAAATGTCATTGTGACATACCATACTTTCTACTAATCAAAGCAATATGAAACTCATTATGAAAAGGTTCAAAGTGGCACAGGTATCAATTTCCTTGACTGTACAATCGTACCAACTGATTCCTGACCCATCGCAGAACGTTGTCACAATAAACGTTATAGTGATTTCGCCTGTCGAGCAATGCAATGTCACTATGACGTTTACTGTGTATAGGTTCTATGGTGGGTCAGGAATCAATTGATTTGATGGTAACAGCCGTCTTTTGCCAAATCTTTCTTCGTTTGACAGATTGTGATTGTTTGTGAAGTTAACTTAAAAGTTTGAGTTATGATTTAAAAAAAAAATCCTTTTGGACATGAAACTATCGTTAAACTCACGTTTTAAATGGAATTTCAGCGCGAAATGTTTCGACAGAGCGGCGACGCGTAGCACGCTTTTGGCAGCAGCAGTTTGACTAGTGTTATGTCCAAAACATGCCGAGCTAAACTCGACTTAAGATGTGAATTAGGGTGGTTCAAAAATTTTTTTTTTCAATTTTTCAACGGGGCACCCCCTAAATATTTTCCAATAACCAAATTATGAAACCAT
>BHDV01065381.1:101894-151392 GCA_005406045.1 Adoxophyes honmai
ACCCTTTCCCAGAGTCGACTCTTACGACACCCACGGGAAGAAAGGGGGAGGTGCTATTCTAACCCGGCACCACACGGGACTACTTAATTAATGATAATAATAATTATCTTAGCCCTAGTTCTACATGCTAAGGCTCTATCAAACAAATTGATTCCCGACCCATCATAGAACATGTTTACAGTAAACGTCCTAGTGACATTTCATTGCTCGACTGAAGAAATCTTACGTTTATTGAGACAACGATCTTTGGTGGGTCAGACATCTACAAATCCGTTGGGGAGGGCTATTTTGTACAGCTTATTTTTTATATTTAAAAGACAAATTATTGATCATTTTGAATTTAAGCCGCTTGTTAATAGTTAACATTCACATGTTCCGGCTACCCATATAAAGACGCACAACCCCAAAAACATCATAAACGTCTCATGTTTAAATAGGTGTGCGACATAATTAGCAACTCAGAACGGTAACCAAAAGCACCGCCCGTTTTTAAAACGTGCCTCGCCAAATATTTACATTCCAATGTCCACGTACTTGTCTCATTACCTCAGAGTAACTCTGCTAGGAGCCAGAAGAAACTCATTAAAACTTTTTTCGCTGGAACGAGACACACTGCGGTTGGATCCGTGACGCTTTCGCAATGTAAATAAAACTTTATCCATTTTAAGGCAGTGAAATAACTGTATTTTTATACAACCGAAACGCTCGTTGCCAGGAGAATGTCCATTTTTATACATCAGGTTAGAGTTTGCTTTTGCCGTCGCCATTTAACAAGGGTGGAGTTACTGGAGTTTAATATTTGCGCTCAGAGAGCTATGAACCACGTTAAACGCTTTGTTTAGTTTCTAACTTCTAGTGATATAATTGTGTTTCGCTTGAAATGATTACGGTGCATTTTCCTTAAGACGATATTACTGAGAAAATCTAAAAAAGGGACATCGCGTCGTCACGGCGAAATTTAATGAATTTTTATGTTAGATACGAAAACAGTTATGTTTGTTACGTGTGCATTGCTTGTTGAATTAAATTGCATGAAATAAGTGTTGTTTTTTTTAAAGAGACAATATTAGTATATTCATTAGGGATATACTAGTAACGCTTAAAATATGCGGTAATATTATAATATAATTAAAACGCTTTACAGTACCTACTCGTAATAACGACATGATGTTTAATAACTTTTAGAATTGTTAATTGCGTTTAACCAGTCACTTTCTACCAATCAAACGCAAATTAATGACCGCATTTGTTTTTGTTGTTTTATGTGTTCAGGAGGATATTACCAATTCTGGTTTTGTAATATCGTTGTTTCGTTAATTTGATTGCAAATCCTGCGTGTATCGATGTCGTGATTTTAGTTCACAGTCCGGTAGCCAAGACACGGCTCGTGTAGTGGAATTAGTTTTAAAATGAAGTATCTAGTGTCTGGAGTTATATTTATTAACATAGTAACGGTTGTTTTCGGTAACACTTTTAGATATGACAGATACAGTGGGAAAGTTATTGATCATGAAGTCTTTAGAAGAGGACAGAATAACACGTACGTATTTTTTTTACCTACACGTTAGATTAAAATTTCCATTAAAACTATTTACAGTTTTGTGATTTTATTTATTAGACAACTGGGTTAGTAAAACAAGTGAAGTGTGTGGAATTTTTAACTATGTAATAGACTGTTGTCAACTCTTCTTTTATGTATTTATTCTTAGGAATTCTTGGCGGATATATTTTGAAACACAGAATGGGGGAACGTAAACTCTTTTTTTGTCAAATCTCTGTTTTTTTGGAGTAGATTTTTGTATTATAGAAAAGCGCCACAAAAAAAACATTACAGGTCCTTAATGACATAAGGACAATGTTACTTATGTCATTAAGCAGGCAAATCCTAAAGTATCGGTCAATTATTGTATTAAATAAATGACAACTGTATAGATAGATAACTTTATTGTTTTTCTAAATCAAGTTTCAATCAAGTTTCCAATAAAATATTTGGCACTACATCTGTTACTACGTTACCAATAGGAATTGCACGATAGTGGTGAAGCACTGCCAACCTCACGAGGGCAGCCGGATAGATGGGAGCTGCAACAACTACAAATACCCTACGAGAGGCTCTGCCAGAGGACCTTATCTGAGGTTGCTGAACCCTGACTATGCCCATGGTAAGTACATAATCAAGAATTATAGTCATCAGTGTTTACAATCCTAAGGAAAAACTGCACATTTAATTCTGTCTGTTGAGACAGTAACATTTTTTTTTTTTTTCAATCCCTGCCTTTGATATAACAATTTGTGGACGATATAATGTAAGTATTGTAAGTACTTCCAAAGCTAAAAAAACAACCATCGCAAGTTATATGAACGTAGTTAGGCACTAATGAATATGTATGACTGAAAGTCGATGTTCAATTTTACACTGAACGTAATGGATATAGCCCCGGGCCTATTAAAATCACCATTTTCATTATTATACGTGTACACGTACCATTCACAGGGATCATAAACTATCCGATGACAGAGGTATGATGCCAAGCTATAAATAGTGTTTATTTATTTTAGAACCTACGTAGTTAATTATCTAATCAAATAACAACTTGTTGGCCTCTTTATTTTACTGGTGTTGAAACTTGGCGGATATTTGCTCTTGGTGCAGTTATAGGAATGAAAACCAGTGTAACCTCAGTTTTTATTAAGATAAAAATACCGCTGTATGCTGTCGGGTTTATAATACATCTGTTCACTTCTTTCGTAGAAGTCTTGAGAGGCGACTACAGAACCTATGTCATATAAGGCATATTAAGGTATATTTTAGGCGACAGACAAGCAATACGACACTGTTATATCTCTTAACTTGAAATCTAAAACACATGATAGTGTAAAATAATAATAAATATCAAACGTTTGTATTAATAAACAAATCCAGGTATTGCAACGTCGTTTTGAAAACATCATAAACAAAAGCGGCTGTGCGTCATAATAAGGGCATTACTCGTATATGTTCGCTTCCTGACCAGTAATCCTCGCCGGTACTCAAACTGGTCATCCTGATCCTACAACTGATCTCGTGTGTCTTACATTTATTAATTACCTTTGACAGACAAGCAAGATATTCGTAAAGACAGGAATGGTAACGACTTACCGTCCGCCCGAAGAGTGCGAACAGCCTTGCAGAGTGATGGGCGAGTGGTTGATAAGCATGATTTAACTATAGCTGCTTATCACTACTTGGACTTCATCCACAGAGATGTCAGCTTGCTCAATGGGCCACGTAAGTTTTTTTTAATAGCTTTGACAATATAATAATGGCTCGGACAGGTCATCGCAAAACGATCATAAACGGTATTAAGTAGTACTTAATTAACTAACATAAATGTAACTTTTCCATAGGTCACAGGCTAATGACAATGATATAAATATATCAACGTCAGGTGCCTAATCATAACCCTACAGACAATTTTACGATTACTGAATCTTGTTCATAAGTAGATCATAAAAAGCTAATAGTGTAGTAGTACCTAGTACTTCAAGCTTGTTTTATAATTAGAACCCATTTATTTTAAAGTATTTGCGAAATTCGGGTGTATTTTTTTTGCAATTACCAGTCCGAGCTAGGTTATTAGGTAATTCTGCTTGAGTAATTCATTAAAAAATTATTACGTTTCGTTTGTACCATATTATATTTTATGTCTAATTACTTATACGCTTTTAATTGGTAATAATCTACGCTCCTTTTAACTTACTTCAACAAAAAACATGGTTATGTCTATTTCACGTTGCATGTGGTCTGCCTACCCCATTTGGGAAAATAGGCGTGATTATAATATTGTATGTATGTATATGTTTTCAATCTGACTGTTTTTTAGGAGACTATTTAGTGTATCGACAGCATTGCTGCCAGCCACAAGGGCGTCTCGACCGGAGATGCAAGCCCATACCTGTGCCCAACGACGACCCGTATCTCAGAGTGACTGACATACGCTGCCTAAATTTCTCCAGGGCTGAGACTTTCCAGGATAATGGCTGTGTCAATGAAACCGTCAGTCCTGAACAGGTTATTACTGCCTTTTGTGGATTTCTCACTGTCTTAGATCAAACCTAAAAAGTATCTAAATTTGCACTCTACACTGATCCTCAGAGTTCAATTGAAAAGTGACATGAAAAGTAGAAAATGTAGCCTTAGTTAAGCATAAAGAATTTATAACGTGTACTTTAAATGAAAACAATAATATCACTACAATGAAACTCAGTCGTAATGAAATAAATGGATAATTCAAGTTATATTCGAGTTTAACTTGACATTTTTCGAGCAAGTCTGTAGTCCTAGTCGTACACGTACAGTGACTGATGCCAAACAACACGCACGCACGCATTGCACGCCTCCACTCTGTTTGAGCGACGAGATGCGGCCTGAAACATATCGAGTTAAAGACGATTTAAGACGTGACTATTTATTATTTCAGTAACAAACCAATTATTTTTAATTTCAATTGTTTCAGATAAACTTTCAAACACCTGTCATTGACCTTTCCACAATTTATGGTGTTGACGAAAGAGGTTTAAATTCCGCTAGATTATACAAACACGGTTTATTAAAACTGGAATACCGAGACTTTCGTCACGTGCCTCTCGTAAATTTGACAGGCAACCCAACAGATCCAGTAACTGGACTTGCAATGTCAACTCCACAATTACTAGAAAGTTCTACCATGTTACTACAGTTGCTAGAAAGTCCCTTGACGCTAGATCAGATCCCGGTGCTAGGCAGTCTTCCTTTACTAGGACAACTACAAGGAATTGTGAATCAGACAATCTTAGGAACAATAAGAGGATTAGGGAATCTGACTTTGCAGCAGATACCTGGGTTAGGAAATATAATAATACTAAATCCTATAACTGCGTTAAGTAATACCACAAATACAAATTCTTCATCGACAAGTGTTCGTCGACGCCAAGCTGAAGTACCAGCCAGTCTGCCGTCGACAGGAGGCCTGGAAGATGCTGTTCTTAGTCCAGTCAATGAAGAAGTGGACGAAGTTGCTCCTATACTAATGGGGATACTTAATACGACTTTGAGGAACGATACAATATGTCTCCAAAATATGAACAATGAGTCAAGATGTTACGCGTTCGGTGAGTGTATAATAAGAATAACAAGTTTGAAAAGCTGTAGATGAAATAGACATAATTTTAAACAAAAAAAAACCGACTTCAAATTAGCTATATCCTGAAAGGAAACTTCTGTTTATGTACATATTTACTAAAGATCAAGTAGGTATACGTAGCTCTCAGCCAGCAGATTCAAGGCTTCAGAAGGAATAGCTCTATCTGATTTAGAACCCTCTAAACTGTTAAGTAAACCCCACGATGAACGATCATTAGCCGAAATGCAACACTTGAGAAGCAGCAGGCTTGGCTAATTACTGAAACTATAATTTCCAGTCTGGAGGTGCATTCAGTATTGAAAAAATATCCTTTAACTCCTAAAAATAACCGATCGATAGATGATAGATCGATGGCGCTGTGTGTCGTTTGAAACGAGAAGTTTTCTTATAGTTGTGCTTTATACCGCAATATAACCGAGTTCCACGCGGGCGAAGCCGCGGGCGGAAAACTAGTATTTGATATTTTTAAACTTTAACTACCAATCTTTTTCAAAGATTTGGCTCAATGATTCGGGCAATTACTTGATTTTGCATCGAAGTAATCGAATAATCTGATCGCTTGCATGCACCATTATTGACATGAAGCACCAAGAATAACTTATAAACAAATTGTGTTGCAGGGTTCCCAGAAGCAGGCAATTTCGACTTACGAACTACGTCGTTTGCAATATTTTTCATGAGGGAGCACAACCGCTTAGCGAGGGCTTTGCATGAACTCAACCCTTGTTGGAAGGACGATCGGCTTTTCAAAGTGGCTAGACAAATAAATATCGCCACAGCATCAAACATACTTATGTATGAACTTCTTCCTTTGATATTGGGTACGTATGAGTTGATGAACGTTTTATTGACAATAAATACATACGAATGATACTTAATATGGATATCATGCAAGAGTGAATTGATTCCAATGATCCGCTTCGCTAGCGCTGCGTAAAACGCGTGCTCAAGTTAGCTCTGCTTGTTTATCAAATCAGTAGTTGTCAAGTTACCACGATTTCTTGGAACATCTTCAATCTTCATTTCGTTATTGATGTTCAATACTATTTAATTGGCTAGATTCGATATTACTGATTTCATTGTATTATCATCAAGATAAAGTTTTTTAGAGTTTATTTGTGCTTCTTTGACAGGTTACACAAATATGAGAAAGTACGGGTTAATATCGGATCACATACAACATGTAACCACGTACGATGAAGACGCTGTACCATTGGTTTATGCAGAGTTCGAGATCGCCATCCGATACTACCACACACTACTAGATGGAAGAATAAAGTAAATATCTGATTATTTTATTTATGAAGCTCGAAGGAGTTTCGGCAAATGAAATATCACAGGGGGTATGAGGGGGCGTAATAAGACGTCAGGCGTATTTTTTCGTCAAACGCGCATTTTTTAACCGAAAACCGTGACCTTGAGTCTCCGTTGGCTGACACCGAATGAAGTACGGCGCGACGATTGTCAAGCTCGGCTTGATTATTGCTAGTCATTCTGTTATTTTGACACCAAAAGTATTATCAATGCGATGTCTAAACTAGGTGATCTAAATAAGGATAAATATTCAAATTCTTAAGATTTTTAAGAGATTTCAAAAGCACACGTGATATTTTAGTTCTAAACCCCAAAACGTATCACCAATGGGGAGGTCAAAATTAAAACAATTGGTGAAAATAAATATTTAAAAAAACTAACACGTAATTTATGGACCACTAACATTGGTTTGATCGTTACAAGTCATAGGGAAATGCAATAAGAAATTAAGATCAGTATCAGCAATTTATTTTTCGTGTTGAAATCGAATTCACATTACAGGCTGTATGACGTAAATTATCACTACGACAGAGAGTTTTCTGTAAGCAACACTACTTACAGACAGCACCTTCTAGAAGTTAATAAGAACTTTGAAGATATCAACAGAGGAACATTCTTCCAACCGGCAGCTAAAATGGACGACATCCAGGATCCCGAGGTAAGAAAGCTCAGAAAAATCTTACTTTTACTATCTTACTTAATATTTAACACGTTAAAGCGTTGAAGGCTTAATAGGCTTGACACCTAAAATAATGAACTGAAATGAATAACGATTACGTAATTATGGTGTATCGATGCATAAACATTAAATGATTGGAAAACGTAATGAATATAATGATTGAAAATTCCTCATTTAATTTTCAAATTAGTGCCCGATATTGCTTCAATAAACAGTATGTCATTGCTACAAAATATATTAAAATTTGTTTCATAGCAATAAAGACAAAAAGTTTTCTTTTCAAGTTTACTTGTACTTACAACTAAGAATATGCGGTTCAGCTATTTCAAAATTATTAGATTGTTAAAGTTCACTTAAATGCCTAGAATATAAATCTAGGGGAATATAAATCAACCAGCTCACTAAAAACAGACGAAACCATACTCCAACTTGCTCATTTTACTTAACGTTAGTACTTAAAACTTTCTAAAGTGCTTAAAAGGATTCTGATGATTCAAAGTTTTCGCAACCAATTATTTCTTTCTTTTAGATTTCTGAGAAATTCTATGGCGATTTGCAACGAGCGGCTGATTTACTTGCAATAGACATTCAAAGGGGTAGAGACCTAGGATTAAGGGGGTACAATGACTACAGGCACATCTGTGGTATGGAGCCAGCCAAAAAATTCGAAGATTTCGCTGACGTGATGGACTACGAAGTAAGATTTCCTCTTATTTTTCAACTGTATTGGATACGTTATTAAGTAGGTGCCTTGCCTACCCAATTTGGTGTTGGTCTTTACATACACAGACATACGTATAAATGAGAAGTGTGACCTGACCATGTGTAAAACTTACTGCGGAAATATTTGTTTTATTTATTAGTTCTCTTAAAATTAAAAAATCGCTAAAGAGGGTTTTCTGGTCTCATTTTAAACTTATCTTTAGTTAATTTTTACATGTACATTACATACATACATGAACATCACGCCTACTTATTACACAGACTATAGACGAAACCATTTTCACATACTGTTGCAACTTTTAACACAATTTCAGGTAAAAAATAAATGAAAGAGGTATAACAATGACTTTAAACATATCCAAAACTATTCCTTTAGTCACCTATTACGATATCCATGGAATAAATTTAGAGGTGTTGCTCCCCACATCCACTAGAGATTTATACTAACGCCTCTATTAATAGTTGATGCTAAGTTAAGAAGAGTCCTAATGGCAGCTAATGTACACAGTGGTCTGCTAAAACAACTTGGACGGTCTGCCGTTGGAGTTTATACTCACTACTCACATAGCATTAGAGGCAGAAGTGTTCCAAGAAAATGAACTCGAATTCACTACAATTTGAGGAATAAAATTTATGTGAAGTTAACAATCACTAAACAGGTTTCTTTGGACTTTATAAACTTATACTAAGATTAATAAACGCTGACTTTTCATTAGAAAGTACCAAACTAATTCAAATGCAGAGCTTGTCAACTGAACAATATTTTGTACAAAATTTATAGTATCTCTGGAGGGCTCTCATAAATTTGGACTTGTTTTTCCAGAAAATTGAAACTCTTAAGAAACTTTACGTGGAAATAGAAGACATCGACCTCTTAGCCGGGATAATGAGTGAGAACTTTATACGGGGCACGTCCGCCGGCCCCACGCTGTTCTGTATTATGACTAAGCAACTGCAGCTGTTCAGATTTGCTGACCGGTTCTGGTTTGAGAGAGGCGATCAACTTCATAGTCTGACAATACGTGAGTATAGTAATTTTGAAGAAGAAATAAAAATTATAAAACCTACATTTGTATTGTAGCAACCACAACCAATAGCATAACGAAAAACGATTAGGTAATACAATTTTTTTACTGTTAAAAAATGTGCAATCAGACACGTGAAAAAGCAACTTCAATATAGCCTTTACTATTTTTATCTAAATCCCAAAACTTACATTTTGCACAGTAACAAGAAAATAATTTTATAGGGAACTGAATGGTTAAATCCAATTTCTGTTTTCCGACACGAATTCAGTCGAAAATCGACAGGTTTTATTGGGGCCAATCAACATTTTTGTGTTGTTGTTTTGTCCCGTAAATCAGGAAACAAACGCGATGGAGTTAATTAGAAATGCTTATTATGTAGGTATATCCTGATTTGTGCTCAGGTGATCCGATGCAAAGAAATTTGTTTATCATTGTAACAGTTTCTTAGCATACAGTTAAATGTATTTTAGAAAATCAAAATTTTACTGAAGGTCTCACAAAACGTTACCATAGCAACAAAATAGTTGATTGCCTCATTTATATTAAATAAAAATAACTTTCCGCAGCTCAACTGCACGAAGTAAGGAAGACGAATATTGCTCGTTTGGCATGTGACAACGCTGACGCCATCAAAACCATTCAAGCCCGAGCCTTTGAAAACGTTGGATTACAGTAAGTATTACAAATTTGTGACTTTTTAAATCGTGACATATAGAAGCAGCTCAGAAATAGGTATAATAATGTACTTCTACCATTTACTTCCAGCAATAAGCATGTGCCATGCTCCCATATACCTGGATTGGACATTACTAAATGGAGGGACATCAGCTGTCGAAATGACAAATATTATCACAGTGATCATAATGAACATAATAAATACAGAGATGAATACCAGAATGAGTTACCAGTAAGTAAAACTAATAAAAACGAAGGCAAAAATAATCGTTATACGACCAGAGACGATAAAAGTGAAAACAAAGGTCACTGGTTTATAAACCAATTTGGCAAAGGTGAGATCGAGGAACATTGGCCTGTTCGAATAAATAATAAAAATGAAGAAAAACACAAATCGATAACTGAAGACGATGGTCAATATAGACCAGAAAAGTACGAGAACATAGATGATGGAAATAATGGAAAATATAGGCCAGTATCAGTTCTAAACTTAGATGACGGCGTATATGATGCTGACTCTGATTGGGCACAAGAAAGAAGCAGTAAAAAAATGAGTTATTGGTCAAATAAAGATGGTATTAATATTAGATATAATAATGAACATGGTAATACTGGCATCAGCCACCAGCACTATCAATCTGACGGTAGTAGCTTTTCACCGTACTTTCAAAAACTCTTCTCAGCTCCATAGTAGGTACATCTTTGCCACGCCATCATGTTCTTTATCCTATAAGTTTAATCACTTAGAATACATACCTACCTAATTTATGTATAAGCAATTTTAGTCAGCTAAATTTCTAATTTAGCATTGTTACATTAGTATTAACAGTCTTTTTTATGTTCTTAGTAGTAGTTCCTAATATTGTGGGTGTGTGAAGTTCTCTAACATAAATAAGCAAAGTAGGGAAAGACACATATGAAAAGTTTTTGACTACTTCAATGTGTCGGAGATGTGACGAATACAATAATAAAAAATTAAAGTGTTAGTTTTTTTTTATTGACAGTATTTTAAGCGGCGCAGGAGTATTCATCGAAAACAATCACGTGAAACATTTCCGAGTAATCACCTCACACCATGGAACCACCACTGATACAAGAACGAGTGTATCAATTCATAAGAAACACGTTACCCGTTTAGTAAATATCCTGGCAAGCGAAGTTGCGTTGTCACCCGGTAATTAGCCGGGTTGAACAAGCCCGAACACATCCGACCGCGTGTTCCGTCGTTACACAAGGTCTCGCTCTACTGAGCCAGGCACTTATTGCAACTGGAAATGGCGGCGATGCCAATGAAAAGTGAACTTGAATTGTCGATACATTATTGTGCATACGTATGCCCTTGCAATTGGTCTCGTAACTCTAATTAAGATGGGACAGGTGTTTTTACATACGACGACTCTCAAAATTTGAGGCAGGTTTATTAGAAAAACGCATTTTACTAAATAATGTCCCTTACTAGTTTGGATTTCGACAGCCGCAGCTACTATAAATCTCTCTTAATGGCTATTTCTAGTCTAAATAACAATAGTTTAGTCTGGCATGTTTCGGACTAAGTAGTTTCTAGTTCTTGTCTCAGCACTCATTCTACTTTTATCGTCTTCGTTTTCGCTGTTTTCAACTAAAATTTCATTTACAACTCATCTAAACGTACATTTTATGTAAAAACGAAAAAGACAACTTTTAAATGGAAGCACGAAAATGGGATTCTCATTTAGAAGAGTCATTGACAAAATAATCAGTCAAATAAGTTAAAGAAATCAGTTAAAACAAAGACAGTGTACTAACGCATGAAAGATAAGTTCTTTAATTTTTGTTACCGAAAACATTACCAGTACTTATCCGGTTTTGATTATCTTGTACACTAATTCACAATGTTTGCTTACTTTCTACCGATTTACAAGTTCCCAGTAAACCACTTCAACATTTTTTTCTCGCCAACAGACCGAGATCTACGGCAGTAAATGTAATAAATTAAAAAAAGCTACTGGCTAGTGCAACGGTCCTCATTTATTCAACGCGGGAAGACCTAAAGTAATTTCCAGAAGGAAAATTAAAAAGAAACGAGCTTATCTTGGCAAACCCTCGGCGCAATTACACTCTGGCTAAACAAGTTTAGATTTTTTACCTTTATTCAGTGCACAGTATTACGCGACGCTCGCCGGCCTCGAACTTGCTTAATCTTGTTTGTTTTTGTCGTCGCCTTTTGTTTTCGGGATTTGATGCTCCGATATTTTAGGCGGATTGGAAAATTTTTAGATTGTTGTTTTTAGGTAATCTCATACCGAGCATGGAGAGTTTTTTTATGCTCTACTATCAGACATTGTACTAATAATACATTAAGGTCAGTAAACTTAATGAAATAAAATTAAGTTATGAGAATTGTTATTTTAAACATAAAACTACCGTGAGACTCACTCATAGTAAAATAGCGTAGCTTCAGATGATGGGTCACGGATTGACCCAAAACATGTCGAGCTAATCTCGAGATAAAAATACATGAGTAGTTCCGTTATTTCACTATAATTATGAGAATTGTTTTTGAAAACTTTCATTCGTGCACTAAGGTAAACGTCCCTGTGACAGATGGGTGTCATCTACTGGGCGTTGAGGCGTCGAGCATTGGTACATTTACCTACCTTAATCTTCTTGATAAAAATAAGTGTCTACCTATAGGCGATGTCAATCAAACTTGTGAACAATGTAAGCAAATTCCGTGTATTCAAAATGTCATCAAATTGGTACCGTTTGAAAAATTTGTGTTATTTGACTACATTACATTATTATTAGGGATGGGCCGAAATTCGTTTCACATTCGGTTCAACCGAAGTTCAGCAGGTTTTACCGAATTTCGGCATTCGGCCGAAATTCGGTTCATAATGCCGAACTTCGGCCGAAATTCGTCACTTCATCATCATACTACATGGCTGGGCGAATCAAAAGAATAAAATGTAGTTCTAGTTTCATAAGCTTTTTAGAAACAATATTTACTTTTACATTTATTTCGGAGTCAGAATTAAGCAAATAAAAGTAAAAAATAGCAAATCAATCACGCATGTCACGGATGACGCAATATAAATGAGCGGCCGGCCGGCTCGGTGGAGAAAAGCGGGGGAGCGCGGGTAGCGGGCGGCAAGGTCATTACATATATCAAATTGCAACTGATCGTATGAACAAGTCATGACCTGCCGCTTTGGAGAAAAGCGCCGGAATGTCAACCGAAGTTCGGCCGAACTTCGTATTCGGTGTTGTTTAATACCGAATGTTCGGCCGAAGTTCGAATTCGGTCCATTCTACATTCGGCCCATCCCTAATTATTATCCTATTCGTAAACTATTAAAAGTGTGCCAGAATTATGAATATCTCATTAAAAGGTCTGTTTACATTGTTCGCAGGTTCAAT
Source organism: Adoxophyes honmai (assembly GCA_005406045.1). Taxonomy (NCBI): domain Eukaryota; kingdom Metazoa; phylum Arthropoda; class Insecta; order Lepidoptera; family Tortricidae; genus Adoxophyes; species Adoxophyes honmai. Next base: position 114,875 of record BHDV01065381.1, read on the forward strand.
TGATAGTGATTTTAAAATCTCAATTTATTCACTTATTAGATAGATAGATAGATAGATAGATTTTTATTTCCTTTTTAAAATCACATTACATTTTAAATGTCAAAATATAATTAATTCACAAAAGGATCGTCATATAAGTAAATAAGAATAATAAATTAAAAAAAAAGTTCACAATTAGATGTAAAATGTCAAAATAAAAATAAAAGAAAAATACAATTACACCAGAATGTAAATTCGAATGTCAATATAAAAATAATAATAAGAAAATACTTACAATGTCAATAATCATACAGTAAAATGTCAATAATAAAAAAGAAAAATAAAAGATTAAAAATTAAATATTAAAATGTCACGTTATCAGTAATTGATAAGCATTCAATAAATTCTTTTAAAGAATAAATCGACTTATCCAACAATAGTTTTTTCAGCTGGCAGCCAAACATTTTGTCCGAACTAACATTTCTTAGGTCGGCGGGTAGTTTTTCGTACAGCCGAGGACCTATGACGCGCGGGTTTTTATCAAGCAGCGCCAACCGCCGCGGCACCGCTTGCAGTCGCCCGGTCTGGCGGGTGATTCTCCCCGGGTTATTTATTCGCTTAAAAGAATCAATATTGTAGCGAGTAAACAATAAAACGTCATATATATATTGGGAATAATGAGTCATAATTTTAAATGTTTTAAACAAATCCCTACACGAATCCCGCGGTTTAACCCCCGCCAGTGTGCGCACAGCTCGCTTTTGGATCTTAAAAACCTTATCCGAGTTCGTCGAGTTTCCCCACAAAATGATGCCGTATGACAACAACGAGTGAAAGTGTGCGTAATAAACCTGGACTAGGGCTTTCTCGGAAACAAGTGGTTTTAGTTTCCTCAATGCGAAGACTGCACTGCATAGCCTTTCGCAAAGTTTTTCTACGTGTTGCTTCCAATTTAACCGATAGTCCATCGTAAAACCCAGAAACGCGCTGGAGTCACATAATGGCAGTGGAATGTTTATGTGTGGGGTTTCAATGTGATTTCTGGCAGAAAACAATATTACATTGGATTTAGTGCTATTCAGGATTAGACCGTTAGCCGAAAACCATCCATACAGCTGATTGTACACACTATTTATCCTATGCTCAAGTTGGTCGCACGCACATGCCCGCACTATAACTGTGGTATCATCCGCAAATAGCACAACCTGACCATCACGCACAGACGCTACAAGATCATTAATAAATAATGAAAAAAGGGTATTTCCCAAGGCAGACCCTTGAGGGATACCAGTATCTAAATTTCCTGCTTGAGACTTGATCCTTCTTCCATCAATTTCAACAATTACCATCTGCTGCCTTCGTTCAAGAAAAGATGTAAACAATTGCAGGCCGATATCCTTTATTCCATAATGCCTTATCTTTTCCAATAACAGATTATGGTTAATTACATCAAACGCCTTAGAGAGGTCACAGAATATACCTGCTACTTTGTCTTTCTCATCTAACGCCGTTGTGATGCAATCATATGCTTTATATGCGGCTAGTGTGGTAGATTTACCTGTTCTGTACGCAAATTGTCTGTCAGTCAGTAAGTTATTGCTTTCTAGATGGTTCATCAGACTACTAGATAATATTGACTCAACTATTTTCGATATGTTTGGCACTATGGTAATTGGTCTATAGTTGTCCACCGAACATTTATCCCCTTTTCCTTTATATACAGGACATACTCGTGTCAGTTTTAAGACATCTGGATACATTCCTGATGTAAATACACTGTTTATTAGTTCCACTAGTAGACCTGAAATGACCGGCCAGATACACAGAAGTATGTTAAATGAGATATCGTATACGTCGAGAGTGCCGCGTGTCTTCATCATTTTCAGTAACACACGGTCGATGTGATCAAGTGTTACTGTAGGTAAAACAAAGTTTGGAATATCAACATCGTGAAGGAAATCTGATAAATAGTTAACAGAAGTACGTGTGCTAGTTTGTAGGGTGTGCTTGGAAGCTACCGAGAGAAAATGACGATTCAAGTGCTCGGGTACTCTGCTTGGGGGTATATCACCGGTCTTTTCATCTTTTAGTAATAAGGTGTGTGTTCCCGATTTTGATGATATTTCCTCATTGACTACGCGCCACATCTCTTTAGATGGGTTTTTACTGTCGTGTATACGACTCTCTATATGTTGCTGACGAGCAGTTAATGTTTCAGACTTTATTAAAGCGGCATAGTGACTGATACCTTCAATCAATATATTATTGTTTGGATATTGTCGCTTCATTTCAGTCATGTCATTATAATTCTGGATCAGTTTTGAGAGCCTTTCAGTCATCCATGGAACATTACGTTTCTGTTTAGAGAGTACTTTTTTTAAAGGAAAATGAATGTTAATATAATGCGTCAGAATATTGAATAATTTGTTAAATTTGTCATTAATTGAAATAGAAGTTGAATATATAAAATCCCAATTATAATTATCAATGTCAAAGTAAAATGTTTGCATACGGTCATTATTAAAAATACGTTTTTCAATTATACTAGGAGGTTTACTACAATGTAGTGAATTTTGAGTTAACAATATAGTGAATGCTTGTGCATTATGGTCACTTATGAAAGTGTCCAGTGGCGCCACCGCTATGGCATGCGTGCAGCTTTGCGGAATGATCCCACAGTCAATACTAGTCGAGCTGTGCGCAGACACACGGGTAGGAAATGTGACGCAGTTAGTGCACGAGTAACTTTTTAATATTTCATCTACACGCCGCCTCAGAATGTTCTCAGATAGAAAGTCTACGTTTTGATCGCCAACTAAAATAAACTTTTTGTTTTCGTCAGTTAATTTACATAATAACAATTCTAAGTTATTCAAATAAATGTCAAAATCACCGTTACCAGTACGATATAAAACAATAATAATCAAGTTCACATTACAAATTTCAATAGCAGAAAACTCGAAGTGATATTGAGCCGCCAAGCTCTGCAGGTCATTTCGCTGGCGGTAAACTAAACCCGCTCGCGCGAACAGCGCGGCGCCACCGTGCTCTATGCTTGTTCGACAGTAGCTATTTGCCAGCTCATACCCACATAACCTAACGCGCTCAACCTCATGTTTTTTCACCCAAGTTTCACTACAGGCTAATATGTCTGGCTTTTCGGTGCTCAACATAATATCTAATAACGCAGTTTTACCACAAATAGATCGTACGTTTTGGTGTATAATCGTAAACTTCGTAGGTGTTACAACGGTTTTGTTTTTGTGTTGAGACTTCTTAAGTTTTTTGGCGTTATTATGTTGAAACGCCTTATGGATACACCAGCAGGCCAGTGCTTCAGGTCTCTCACCAAACGTATCTTGTCTGTGGGTACATCCAGTTTGAACGACGTGTATTGTCCTCGTGTGACAACCAACTGCTCGCAGCGCGCATCAGTGATACTCATCTCGGTCTGGACATGATGTAAAACCTGCTCCGCTGTGGTGCCTTCATCCAGGTTGAAGACATGCAGGCTGACGGGTCGTGGAACGGCTGCGCGCAGACGGGACTGCCGGCGGGGTGCTTCACTCGTGGATGGTGAATTTTGACCGGACGGCACGCTAAGAACTGGCTCAGATGGTGGAGATTCACTGTCCGGAAGTCGGTGCGACTCCCCAGTGTTGTTTTTAATCTTCACCGCTTGATTCGATGTAGTTTTGCGTGGCCGGCCTCGGCCTGGCTTCGGTCCGGGATCAGCTGACTCAGTGTTTTGTGTTTTGTTTACCGGTATGATCTTAGAAGTGCCCGTAGTATCTCGTACACTACCGGTAAACACCGAGAAGTCGTTGTGAACTTTTTCCTGATCACTTGTGCTGTCTAGGTATTCAAGACCTTGGGGACCAGACCCATTTAACGACATGTTATTAGCTATTTTGAATGTATTAGGAATTAGTGATCTAAAAGTGGACGGCGATAAATTTTCTGGCAGTTGCTGTTCATGATGATGTAAGTTTTTTAAATATTTTGTTAAATTCTCAACTTCTTTTTTCTGCATCATGATTTCTTTCTGTTGCGATAGGATGAGGTCGTAGCAATCGTTTAATTTACTGCTCATTTCTTTGATAATCACCTCTAAATTCAAAATATTTTCCACTAACCGTTTGTCCGTGTCATCTTTTCCACTTTGCTTCATTTTTGTAGGTGCCATGTCTAAACTTTGTATGTCACAATGTTAAAATATATGTCCTGATTATTATAAAATTGTTTTCTTTTGAATAATGTCACAAAATAAATTATTTTAAATAAAAATACGCAAGGATTCAAATTTGGCTGTTAACACGCCAGTGTTGCCAGCGATGAATCCGTTGTAATTATTAATAATATTATAATTATTATCTGTTGTAACGTCCAATTTTCATAAAACACACGATCCGGGATAATGCGTGGTAACCTAACCTTTTTCTTTTATAAAAATAAAAGTGGAATGGTACCGTTATTTCGTTACTCCGCGACTTCCAGGATTAGACGTTTAGAGGGTGGCTAATGAGGCCAGCAGTTGGAAATGCTAATTCAGTTAAACTACCGCTTGTCACTCTACTCAGCTACTGGCTGCCAAAATGGTAGTCATTACAACGAAGATTATGTGACTTACAATGCGTCTATTTTCTTAATGACGCAACAGAATATAATTATAGTGATAGTATGATACCACTCGGCAATCATCAGCAATATTCGAACTTTCAAATTTACACTTTTTGTTCTAGTAATATGAATAATGATCAATAAACGCATTGAACATTAAACTACCTTGAGAATCACTCATAAAATACGGATATAAAGTCACGTCGCGCAAATAGAGCGGTGGCGCGCAGTTCGGGTTTGGCAGCAGCAGCCGCCGCGGCTCCTAGACGAAGGGCTACGAATTAGCCCAAAACCAGTCGAACTAAACTCGATTTTAAAAAGTTATCCGTATTTTACTAGATGAATAAACGTATTCATCTTATCAAGTGTATTGTTTAAATAAATATTACAAAATGTTTATGAAACTAGCAATACCTAAGTATTTGTGAATACTAAGTTCCGCTGATTGCCGATTATTACCAAACGACATCAAGAGAGTAGATGAATTGTATGTACGGGTATGATGCGCTATTTTTACGTTAGTATTGTACCTAAGAAAGTAAGTCAATAAATCAATAAGTAATTTATCTTAAGCTGCTACTTGTGGGTATCAAGAGAAGCCTTTGATCAGGAGTGCGACAGTGCCATAGAGTATTAGACATGCAGATTTTGCAAAGAGCATTAATAGCGCTACTTCAATAAGCTTCAATCAATTCAAATTTCATTCATAACTGGCTTCAAATTCCTAGACTAGACTAAACGTCAGCTAACTTGCTCGGCTCAGCTCAGCTTTCTTGAGAAATCGTGTGATGGCAGATTTAGAATAACACCTCTCCATTTTTAGGTAACAGTTGACTAAGTAAATTTACTTATGGTTTATTTTAGGCGTCAGGCTAACAACCTATTACTTATCCTCTACAATATCCTTAACCTATACAAATAGTACTTATCTTTAATTACATACATACATATTCTCACGCCTGTATTCCCAAGAGGGGTAGGCAGAGCACATGAATTAAAAAATCCAGTGCCACGTTTAGCAATTCCAGCAGGGTAACTAGATGGTTAAACGTAGTATATCTTAAACTAGCTGTGCCCGCGACTCCGTCCGCGTGAAATAGTGACTAATTTTCCCCGTTTTTCCCGCATTTTTCAATATTTCTTCGCTCCTATTAGTCACAACGTGATGTTATATAACCTAAAGCCTTCCTCGATAAATGGTCTATCCAATACAAAATATTTTTTCAATTAGGACCAGTAGTTCCTGATATTAGCGCATTCAAACAAACAAACAATAAACTCTTCAGTTTTATTATATTAGTATAGATTAAAACCTCAAAAATGTGATAGAGTAGGTACGAAACGTGATATGGATTTGTCTACGTAGGGTTAGCGTGCTTTGCATACCCCATTTGGAAATACAGGTGTAATTTATCTATGTGTGTATGTTTTTTTACGTGAGCTGCAGCGAAGCATTATTCTTGAAAACCTCCGGCAAAACTGCCACCATTTCGCAGCTACACGGGTTATTAGAATAAATAAAGTATTTTTACGATTCTCTTTACTACCCCGGAAGTCTAACTCGAGAAGCAACAACACGACACCAAGAAGTAGATTTATTGCCGTAGAGTTTCTGGTGATATTATTTGAAGGCATGCTTGTGCATGCGCTAATACATCATAAGGACTAGTTTTTTTTTCTTAATTTAATTTTAGTTTAGTATTGTCCATCAAAATATTTATGGGTTTCGGTCATTTTATAGTTCTTTTATTTCAGTTTTTCGCAGTCACTTCTATGATTATTCTTCTTTTAGTTAACGGTTGCTCTCAATATTTGCTGGACAATGTTTATTTACGCTAACTCACTAGTGTACTATCGAACCAACTGATTCCTGACCCACCGCAGAACGTTGTCACAATAAACGACATAAACATTTCCTTTGTCAAGCAATGCAATGTCACTCTGACGTTCACTGTGTGAATAGGTTCTATGGTGGGTTAGGAATAAATTGGTTCGATGGTACATTAAATAGTACTTAATAAGTAGGTAAATATTTAATAACTTTATTACCTTTGCAAAGGAACTATGCCGAGATCCAGACTCTTCCCATTCCCTCACATTCCTTTTTAAATGATAAAATTCACATTTAACCAAACGAATCAAATCTCGTCATCCAAATCCACTAAATAAAACCATCCTAAGTTCCTAGAGCTTACATAATAAGTAGGCAAACAGTCGTAAATTTTATGTGGCTTGGTTCAGCGGTTTACTTTGTGTACTGATGAGTCAGAAAGGGCCTGACCTTATGTTACCATCTTACTTACATGTAGATTTTATGTACTCACAGTTCTATAAAAGAAAGGTAGACGAGGTGTTTCAAGGCCGTGATTACGAGTGTCTGCGATAAGGCGCAAATAGGCAGTGTTATTTAAATAAACAATGTGCGGCCTAATATACTCTTTCTTTGAATACAAATTGGCCATGAGATGAAATTAAATGTCATTTTTTTCAGGCATTTCTAAACAAAAGTAGTTCTAGTATAAATACAATGCAATAATGAAATTGTTGATACCGCGTGGTATCAGTTTTAGAAAGCTTCTCTCTATTTATTCTGCTGACATCGTAAGTGGTGACTGAAGAAATAGGTCAAGGTATGCTTTAAGCGACAGGCTAGCAACCTTTCTCTATTATTGCGTAAGTATATCATCAACCTGAGAAGCAGAAACTGCCAACCATATTTTAGGAAAATACACGTGATAATACAGATTTTGAAGCAGTCTATCAAGAGTTTTAACGACGGTTAATTCGATTTATTTCTACTATGGTCTATTTTCCAAAACATTTTCTAACCGTGTCACGGAAGTGATACAAATTTCCATCACTCTATTTGATGGCTAAAGTGCAAAAACAATCTCAAATCCCATAAAAAGCGGCTCCAACAATTCAGTTCATAGCCGCGTCATCAGCGACATACGGCCACGATAAAATGTTTCGGGTCACCATACAGAAAATAATATTCATGCGAAGAAAGTCTAACGACCAAGGAACGAGGCCTTCGATCGTGTCGGTCTTGCGTCGTCTTGGTATCCATTGATGCTCGGAGAGGATTTGAACAAACGAGTTTAAGTGAGTAGCGGCCGATGGATTAGTGCTCTGACAAGAAACTCAGAATGCTTGCGTAGGCGAGTTTTAACATAAGGAATTGTACTGAGAATTGGTACGGGGTGTGTAACACATGTGTCCCTTCAGAAGTTCCGATACTAAAGCAACCCTGACAGCCTTTTAGGGGCAGCCGTCGACCATCCAGCCTTAAAACCTATGCAGAGGAACAATAAAATTGTGACAATAAACGTCATGTACCCTTGTCACGTGCTTTTATTCGCCTTCATAGGAACACAAAAGGTCACAAGAGAAAAATTTAGGTGAAAATCAATTTAATCAGCTTATTCTTTATAAGAGGCATGTTTGCTATGCGGCGAGTCTACTAAATAGTGCGACAAACTTATGGAGGAAATGCGTGGTTAGGTGATTTACCAAATATAAAAAAGCTAAGACATTAAGTAGGTGGTGTGGATGCACAATGCACATATTTGGAAAAAAAACTTCCAGACTTTTTCAAATATGGTGGCACTTTTATTAAACTTATTTGTTTACTAGCTTTCCGCCCGCGGCTCCGCCCGCGTGGAACTCGGTTATACTGCGGTATAAAGCACAACTATAAGAAAACTTCTCGTTTCAAACGACACACGGCGCCATCGATCTATCATCTATTGATCGGTTATCGATCGATATCGATCTATCAACGATCGATATCGATCTATCAAGCAAACTATATTTTGTTTTCCCTCGGGAACATCAATTTTTCCGGGATAAAAAGTAGCCTATGTCACTTTCCGTGCCCTAAACTAACTCTACCTAAAAAATCACGTCAATCCATCGCTCCGTTTAGCCGTGAAAGACGGACAAACAAACAAACAAACAAACAAACAAACAAACACACTTTCATATTTATATATTGGTACGGATTTGGTAGGTCACCTGACCACCTATATCTGCCTTAAATTTGTCGTTCCACGTACTGGACAGACTGAAGCTAAATGTTTATTAAAAGCAAATTAGTTACAGTTGTGTAAGCATGAATATACGGACAGTGAATTATTTACTAATAATGATCCATTAATTTAGGTTAGTGCGGTAGGATTAATCTACTGAATTATTGATTGATGACTGGTTTCAATTGAATCATTTTATTAAGTTATTATTATCGTCGGTATTTACTACCCGTGTGGTGTCCGGTTCAGAGAAAAACCAAAAAAAATCGTTGCAAGAGGCAACTAAGGCTAAGAATATAGGTATACTATACATACACCTCTTAGACTATGGCCCATGTTGAAAAAAATATGGGTCATTTGAACCACCACCACCACCACCACCAGGTGACCTATCTAGAACGACATAAGAGCATAAAATAATAAGATTCAGCACTACGCCGTCACTTGTAAGCTGTCAAACTGAGTGCAGGTGAGAATTCAATTAACTGGTGTTCATTTAATAATTTAATAAAAACACGTGACCAGTGAAATAAACGGGTAACTCACGTCTTAACGGTTTAAGACTTTAGCTCAACATGTTTAGTCTAGTTCGTAGCCTTTCAACTCGGAGCTGGAGTAGTTGCTGCCAAACCCGCACTAAGTTGACACTCTGTTTGTGCGAGACAACCAGCTATCTTATACCGATATCTTAATGTTTAGGTGTGCTAACTGGAAATGCGGAACAGAGGTGAAGTTACGTTTGATATTGATTCAGGAGTGTTTTTTTGTACCCTCCGTGACATAAGTAGATCTTAAAAACCACTTAGGATGAAGAAAGCAGAAATTCTATTTACTACTAATCAGGATTAATGTTTCTTTCCAAAAAATAGCAAGAGCTAAACCTGTTTCGTTCTTAGGAGCCATCAAAATGAATCGCGAATTCGGTTTGTCCGTCATAGTGCGGAAATTGGACTTCAAAAAAAGACAAGCTTCTCCAGTGATGCGGTCGCCACTGAAGTATTTCGTTTAAAAACATCGCGACCCTACCATAATACCGGAGATGGAATGGCCTCTTTTGCCCGAAGATGCCCGGGGCTTGGAAGAAAGGGTAAATTGGTACATTTGAGGCCCACATTTTCGTACGAGCAGGCCATTATTGGGGTCATGAACTTCGTTGGAAGAGTCGATTTACTACCGGTCTTCCCAGCGGATACGCGAGAATTATTTGAATGCTGATTACGGAGTTACCTTTGATGCAAAAGGTAATGTGGGGATGGGAATACATTGTGCGGACCATTTGTATTCCATGAGTGTGGGCGGTAAGCACGCAATAACTTTACACTGTTTTCATAACTTTGGTTTTTTAGTTTACGTGGGCATTCGTTTGTTGTTTGGGATCCTCAAGAAGGTCAAATTGGACCGCCAAAGCTTATTGTATTTCTAATGCGTTACAGTAATTAATTTGTAAGTAGTTTGAGAACGTATTCGACACAAAGTCCACAAAGGTCCGCGAACAAATGAAATATCTAAAAACGAATGACATGAAAAAGCCGTGTCGAGCAGTAGTTTTCACAGAAATATTCATTTCCATGCCGTGTATGGAGAAGGCAAACGCAAACAAATACGTGATCGGCATGGCTATTGCTTCTCCTTTAACACAGTTTCTATAACAACAGTAGGTACTCGTACCACACAATAACAACAATGGTGAGTTTGTTTTGTATTCATTATTGGAATAAGGAAAATCGCATTAAAGTGTTGGAAGTTAGGAATCACATAGGCTTGCAGTTGTTGATTTTATGTCGTTGTTTGCTTCACAATTTGAAAAACGACACTGATACCTATTTTACACTTATTGACAGAAATAAGTGAATGTAGAATACGCACACTGCGAATTTTTTTACGTTCAGTCCATTGATGAAAGTAAAACAATTTTAATTATTCTTTTTTTTTTTATTCAGAGCATCTATTTATATTTAACATTATCTACAACAACAATGTGTAAAAAAAAAATTAACCCATAGTTTATTAGAATTGAAAAAGTATATGTTTCGAAACTTGATGAAAGAGGAAAGTTTTCATGAACACAGACGGCCAATGTCTACAGAAACGTGTTTTCTTCCGAAATGTGAACGTCTCTGGATGGCGGTCTACGAGTAGGGTCTAAATTTCATAGTAAATAAATGACAGTTAGATCCCAATTAGAGAGCGCCATCTGGTCAAGTTCAGGATTTCAAGGTACGCTGATAGATCATTAAAAATTTATAACTCTGTGCTCCCTTTAACATACTGTTTCGACTCCACTGTGATGCTACTGTTGCTTACCAAGAGATTATGTGTAGGTAACATAAAACGTTCATATCGAGTCGAATATAATCGACACTTCGACAAAGTAAACGTCTGTCTTTAGCGAAAAGTATTGGGAATAATAAAAGACATTTACGAGAAGACGAGCTTATTGTCTACGGCTACGTTGAAAGAATTTTAAGTGCTACAAAAACATTCACTAAGTTTAGCATTTTCTGTCTGCAGTTTTCTTTAAATCCCTTTTATCATAATTCTGCATTTGCAGCTCGGTTAATGGGAGTGAAATTAGTGGTTTTTAGAGTACTGTTTAGAACATGTACAATCGAGACGTTTTGCGTAGACCTTTTCTGTCAGAGTGCTGTATTTTTTAATTACAAATTAGTTTTTGACAATAAAAATTATTGCCCGCGACTCCGTTTGCGTTGAATTCGCTAATCGTTATTCCAGGGGAATATATATACTTTATTTATTACCTGTTGCTGTGTGGTGTCGGGTTTAGAATATCACGTTTTCTTTTTTTCGTGGATGTAGAAAGAAGCGACTAAGAAATAGACTTAGATGTGTTATAGGCGGCAAGCTAGAGAACCAGTAGGTATTATCATTCTTTCACCTAATGTTTTAACCTAACGTTATGCTGAATGTGACTGCAAAGCGTAAAATAGTCATGGTTGGAATCTATCGAACTAACCTTCAGGTCTTGAGTGAGCGAAATTGAATATACGATAACGTCAAACTGGCGCGTACAATTATAATATTATTAAGTAAATTATTTTAATTATTTATAACAGCAGCAAAGCAGCATTTAATACTCACCCGTATGCTACTATGATAACAGTAAGTTCTGCTTTCACTTCTACTTGCAATTCTCGTTGCTTAATACTTAGAATTCATTTAAATTCATTTTGTCGTCTAATTAACACGGACGCTGGAACAGGTGCATAAAAGCTAAAGGAAAATATTCCTTTCCACGCCTTTGTCCATAAGCAACAAGGCGACGTTAATATTTTTGAAAAGCTTTTGAAAGCGTTTGAAAACTGGAGCGCTGAAAAAACCATTCATCTCATAATGACTTTAGTTTCACTAATTATGTAGTAGCTGAATAGTAATCGTGCTTACGAAAATTTGGTGCCTAGTTTTGCATTTTCCGCTTTTAAGTCCGGAACGTGATGTACATTTTTGCTGTCCATTCTATACGTTTGTTGAATAAAGAACTTGTACGATTACATCGCACGATGCGTCTGAACACAATCAGCATTTTACTTTTAAGTATTTTATTTTATGTTATTGAGTCAGTTCACGTTCGTCTAGATATAAGAGTGCACTCATATTAAAATAAATCAAGTTATCAAGTTTAATTCGTCTTTCCTGTTCTCATCATCAAGAAACCTATCAAGATAGTGTATGAGTTGACAAGAGCTCGTACAGAACTTAACTTACGTAAATCAAGTGTTTCGTGGAAGACCTACATTCCTTTGTTTTGTAGGCAAAAGGAATGTGATGCACAAAAATAAACACGATTAATGGAAAAGTAAGTCCGTTCCCTTTATACCCTTTCAATAAAAGGGAAAAATTGGCACGAAGGATTTCCTAATTTCAAGCCTTCCCCAGACATTAAACTAATTAAAAAGCTTGTCAAACGACCGCAAAGATAAAAAGTCGCGATGGACAGTTCACAGAGTGGCGAGAGACCGCAAAAAAGAGGGATTAATTAAAAAATAGAAATGGAATAAAACCGAAGTCCGAATTGAACGTCGGAGCGTCCGTAGCAGCGGCGACCGCAGCAGTTGGTGACGCCAATCCTGTAACTGGGAACACTGTAACACTGGAAATTGTAAAAGTGATCCCGGAACATGACTGGCTAAAAGCACCCAGTCAGCAAAAACAATAATACACACATACATACATACATATACTCACGCCTGTATTCCCAAGAGGGGTAGGCAGAGCACGTTATACACGTTTCTGGTTACCCTGAAATTGCTAAACGTGGCACTGGATTTTCGAACAATAATACCATCTAAATAATTAAGGAAAAACTGTCTAGATATAGTTATACATACATATACATACATAAAATCACGCCTATGTTCCCAAATGGGGTAGGCAGAGCACACGAAACGTGAAATAGACGAATCCATGATTATGACTATTTCACGTTTCGCAGCCGATATAGTTATAGTTACCGGTATTTCATTTAGTAAGATTTTTTGTTGTGGAAACTGTTTAAAATCTTGCTAAACTTAATGTCGAGGGCTATAGTCCAAAACAGTTTTAGAGAAATATATTATAGTAGGTGTAACTTTTCGAGACTAGTTATTTGTTTGTAAATTTATTTTACTTGATTATAACGCTTTAAAACGTTTAATGATAGTCTAGACACACATGATTTGTAGTTATTATGTTGTGGGTCGATCAAATGCCATAAGTGCCGTGTGGTGTCTTGTTTAGAATAACACCTGTATATTTTCTCCGTGGATGTCGTAAGACAAATGATATAGGTTAAGGTATATTTTTTTAGGAGGCACGCTAGAAACCTATCACTAATATAGTACCTACCTCTCACTTAAAACCCAATAAATATACTACAAGTGACTTCGAAACTAAAAAGAGGTACTAATTTATCTATGTACCGTTTCGTGTGCTCTGCCTACCCTATTTGGGAAAACAAGCGTGATATATATTTGTCTGTGTCGATTAATTAGAACAATGTTTTTCCAGTCATCAAAATAAAATATCGAGGTCGCCACATTCCCGTTTTACAATTAATAAAAGTGTACTATTAGTGGAACGAGCTCGGCTTTAAGCGTTTTATGTGGGTCATGAAGAAGCAGTGTAAAAATTACCATTATCACGGCAGACCAAAGTTTGGGAGTCACTGATCTAGAAAAAAAAATGTCGGATTAAGCAGGATCAACGTTCATGTCACGTGGCATGCCTGCTATGCACATACCCGACAACAAGTAGCTGAAGTCTATTTTTCAATGTCAGATACTAAAATTACAAAGCCGGTATTACCTGTTTTTGCAATTCCGAAATAGTGCTATGCCTACACTATTGAAAGAAACTATTATTTGTAAATTGGACATTAGCACTTATCGATTTAGTAGCTGACAGTAAAAAATAGCCTATATCTACTGGGATTCCAAGGCATACTATTCCTTTGAGTCTCTTACATTTTATACCCATTTTTGTTTTCAAATCGCGTCATAACCATAACCTAAAGTTCAATGAATATCTGACTTACTTTAAGTAAATTCCGGTTAAGGAAAGCAGACGTAGCCCGATCGATCAGTGTCCATGTCGCATGGACACGTGCCACATTAGCTGTACTTTTGAGCAGCTGCCCAAGACACCAGCGCATGGCGCTAAAAGACGTACACAGTACAAAAGACACTACAACAACAGAGTAACAAGTAACAAACAGATGCAGCGCAGACGAAAGACTATCCGTGACGCACTTTTTAGTCTGTGAAAACAGAACCTATGCAATTATATGCAGTAACGCACAAACGCGCAAAAAGTCCGGCGCAATGCATCCTTTTTCGCACAATCCATGCAAACTTTGTGCGCCGCAGACACGATCGCCCAAAAAGTGTGCCATCTGCACTGCACCAGAGAGAGACATACGGACACACAGCGAAGTTTCATCAATAGGGTTCAGTTTGAGTACCTACCGAACCCTGAAAAAAGCATCAGATCGTGACCTACCGTTCAATTTGTACCACCTAGAATTACAGAAGCAGATTATCGACTCCAGTGTAATATTAGCATAAATTATCCAGCTACACGCTCCCGATATAGGCTTGCACCACGATATTTTAGGCAGTGCGACCATTAAGTCTAATTGCCAATTAACACCCGGACGGCCAAACTAATTTCTTAGGTTTTACTTATATCCTTTGGACGTTAACTTGCTCGGATAATCGCAAGCATGTGGGAGCAAAAAGTTAGGAGTCGCATCGTTTTTAGAGGAACCTCGATTTCGGGATATTTACCTTCAAGAACCTAAATGTTTTTTGGAGCATACGATGCTAAAGGGCTACTGATTGCGCGTTTGCTGCTGTAACGATTACTTGATTAGAGATGTATCTTTCTTTATCCTTAGGTACTCATTTAACATAATCATACGTAGGTACGTAAGCTCATCGTCATGCCTGTATCCTGTATTACCAAATAAAGTAGGAAGAACACGTGAAACGCTGATATGAAGACAAATCATGATCGTTTCTGGCTTCCTATCTACTTCTAGCGTCATTTCTAGTTTTTTAATTAAGTGACAGGTTGCCAGCCTGTCAAGCTGTCACAGAAAGCAAACATTTACCTATTTCCTTAGCCCCCTCTTACAATATCCACGGAAGAAAAGGCGAGGTGTTATTCTAGCCCGATATCACAAGAGAGCAGTTATACCAGTGCTGTACAGTAGTAGTTGTTGCATGGTAACCAGTTAAAGCAACGAACTATCCTCATATGTCGAGTAATTGACGTTTACCATATCCTCAATATGAAACATTTTGCAAAGACGGATTGGCTCGAAGAAACTTCGGGCACTTAACTCAGGTGCTTCCTATATAATTCACTGTACAAAGTTAGGGAAGTCATTAACGCAGTATCCATTACGTGCTGGAATACGCGTTGCCATGGCAACAGATCGGGGTTACTACAGTAAATAAACTGATTAATAGTGTTTTGAAGACGGGTATTAATAAAGGTAATGTTTGTATTGCGACGTCGTACTCGTTTGTTAATGCGTGGATAGACAAACATCCTTATTTAACTGGGTATTGGAACGGTATTAATTTGTTACGTTGATTCTAGTCATAGAGGATAGAACCTTTAGAAACAATGTTCGCAACCCCGGTCCGCAAATGTTTGTTTATTTCAATATACTAACGTGTAGTGTCACTGTCACAGAAACTGTATGGAGCCAACAACAGATCTGCGTGCAACTCCTCATATTTCTAGATGTAAATTAATATACTTGCGTAATGACGTACTGTTTCATTCGTTGGTGTGGTAAAAACGGCAAAAATTCAAATTTGAAAACAAACGGTGTTACATTTAACCGGTAATTAACAGTAAACATGCATTTTTCAATTTATATTCATTTTAGTGCAGCTCAAGTTAACTGGTCATTCAAAATGACACATAATTATGCATCTCACTTTCACCTAGGTGTCATCCCATTACTTCATCTCATTCTGTCAATACACAGTGTAACTAGAGTTGCGCTGTTAATAATCAAATGATGTATCGATATTTATAAGTATTACGTATTTTACGGTGCCGAATTAAATAAATGTTAACATAACATAAAATCACGCCTTTGTTCCCAAATGGGGTAGGCAAAACACACGAAACGTGAAATAGACATATCCATGATTATGACTATTTCATGCTTCGCAGCCACTTTTAGCATCATTTTGGGCCAATCAATCAATCAAATCAATTTTCGAGGTTCGTGTTGAGGGGCCGAAGTCTTCCACTGCTAACAATTACAGTCCAGTGTCCCCGCGGGTTTTATTTAGAAAAAAACTGCTTTTTTGTATTTTTCAATAACAATCATTTTTGTAAAGTTTTGATTGTATTCACTTAAATTAAATTAGCTGTAATCCGCTGTGATTGAAAGTAGGTTTATTTTAGATTCATTTAACGAAACATAACCTTGATAAAAAATTTCGTATTTTTTAATTTTTTGACAGTTTTATTTTATTATCTCGGTCCAGATTAGCATTTTTTTTTTCAATAAACCAAAAGATGACTGCATTGGTAAGGAATTAAATTTGTTGGTGAATTTTATAATCTTTTATTTTAAAAGTGGTTTACATTTCATTTATAATTGTACAAGAGCGATATTAATATTGAACGATGAGTGCGAAGACAGAGAGGTGAGCTTGTTTTTAAAAATTGCTTTCCAGGACAATTAGTAAAAAATTACTGTTATCGATACATTTGTAAACTTGCCCAACTCTAGTGTGGCGCGCGATCTTGGGCCGGCCAATAAGAGCACAGCGAGGTCTTCAATTGTTTTGCGGAATAATTTCCGAACAACCAAGATGACATTAGTACTCTATAGGTTATATCCTCAATGATTCTAGTGAAGGAATAACGATCCCCCTGCGACTATTCGTAGGGATACCTATAGGTAACTTCTATTCTATACATTGTATAAAGGGTATTTTAATGTTTTTTCATATTACATGGTTTTGTCTATGTCACGTTTCGTGTGCTCTGTCTACCTCATTTCGGAACACAGGCGTGATTGCAAGCACGGATTTTTTTTGTAAAAAAAATTAGCTAGACATTTTTTTACTAAAAATGCTTCAGCTTTTTTTGTTCTATAAACTCAGGACACATGGGAAACAAATATCAGTTAAGCCGACGTAGTGAAACAATTTTTTTGTGTTATTTTTTTTAATCAATAACTTTAAGTTGCATTAGTTTTGTGTTTAAGAAGCATTTGATTATTATTTTTTTGTAGCTTCCATAACTATTTAAATACGCCTTAATGATAACCTTAATTTATATTTTTGTATAAAATGAGTGAAATTCTTCAATGTGTCAGACAAAAGTTCATAGCAACAGGGTTGGGTTGCACTGAAACCCAATTCTTAGGGTCTTCCTCCAACATAATTCGAAACCGCCGCTGGGCGTTTAGAAGAAAATAACTCGAATGAAAATATACGAGAATACAATTTCTTTCCGTATAATTATTCGGTCGGGATTTGGAATCGAATACTCGATTCTAAATCCGAGGGATTCGGTTCTGTTTTTCGATATGGGTAAGAGTATGTGTACGATATGAGTACATAATAGCGACAGGTTGCTAAGCTGTCGTCTAAAATACATCCTGACACTAAATATGCTTGTTGCTGCAAACTTTGACTTGATAACGTAATTTTAACACTTATGGCGATTATTTCCGCACATCAATGCGAAACGCGCGTCAAAAAAAGTATGTTTGTGTAACATGTTGTACATGAATAACTTGCCATATTCGTACATGCCATAGTCATCTGTTAGCAACAGATTTCGATAATTGGGCGTCATCGAGACTGACAGGCGAACGTTGCGGCTTCAAAATGCCACGAAGATAACATGGATATCAATCGACATCGATCCCTTTGTGTGGGATCTTGCTGACGCTGTCGTGTTAGGTGTAGCAATTTGACTCGAGCAGGGAAGTTGACTTGACATAGACCATGTGGTTTCAGTAACAGTTAGCTTCTCCTGAATGTTTACGGTGTTGTATGTCTCCTGCCTTGTGTTGGCGTGTATAGGTTTATGCATTCTATGTAACGAAGGAAAATAGGTAATATTTTAAGCGATAGTCTGGCAACCTGTAACTAGTTTACCTCGTCCTGCAATACTTGTATTGTAGGGTGTAAAAAGGTAGCATGTGCATAGTTGTAAATGACTGAAAGCAATAACCGATAACGCTTTTATGTATTGGATATATTCAAAGCATTCTAGAATATCGTTTTGTTTTAACCATTCCAAAGATCGTTTCAGCATTTCTTCCAGCACCACGCTTTGAAAGGTAAAGAAAGGTAGGTAAATAAAAATAAAAGTTTGACAACAAATGTTATGTGCTCCGTGGATTACGTTTGATGTTGTCGTATGCGGTTCGGTTCGACTATATTAATACCTAATTCCTGTAATAATTTTAACAAATATTTATGCGACGTATAAAAAACAGCTAAAATGGCGGGGATACGAAATCCCACAAACAATGGCGCATCAGCGTCACAGACCCGCGCCGCCTGCCGCATCGACCTCATATTCCAAATTCGAATCAAATGGTTTCTTTTTCGAATCATCATTCTGTTTTATGATTTATTAATGCTGGCCATTTGGTTATTGCGTATGAACATGTCGCAGGCACATTATGATTTGAATGTAGGATTTGGTTTTATTACCCACGACGGAACGGAGCAGGTATATGCGTTTAGGGTGAGAGATGTTTGTTTGTGTGTTTGTATGTTTGTGCAAAGTAATTTTCCCTCCTATCTTCTAAACTAATGATCCGATTTTGATGCGGTTTTCAATAACGGGTTTGTGTTTGATAAGTTCATATTCTCAGATAGGTGTCACGGCTGTAAATCACTAGGGGGCGCCACAATATTTGTGCAAAGCAATATCCAATGTTCCCACCTATCTTCTAAAATAATGATCCAATTTTGATGCGGTTTTTAATAACTGGTTTGTGTTTGATGAGTTCATGTTCTTAGATAGGTGTCATGGCTGTAACTCACTAGGGGGCGCCACAATAGTAGTGCAAAATAATGTGTGTCCGATTTCGATGCGGTTTTCAATAACGGGTTTGCGTTTGATAAGATCATGTTCTTAGACAAGGTGTCATGGCTGTAACTCACTAGGGGGCGCCACAATAATAGTGCAAACCAATGATGCAATTTAATCAAAACGAAATGTCCGATTACAATTCTGTTTTAAGCAATGTGTACGTGGTAGCTTAATGCATGTTCCCAAACAATAAAAAGTACGTCTGTAACTAGAGGGCGCTACACAATTAGTGCAAAATAAAATTGCAACAATATTAAAACGAATTGTCCGATTTCAATGCGGTTTTCAGCAATGGGTTCGTAGTTGATTGGTGCATTTATAATTTGTATATGCTCTCTAAAAAATCTGAAAAAAATAAGCAAAATTAAAAATTTTGAAAAACACCCACGATGGTAAAAATCTCCTCGAAAAAGAATAAAATAACCCAAAACCCCTGACTTAACCCAATTATTATGTAAGTTTACCATAATACATAACCGAGGAATATCCGTCGGGGGCTGCCTTTCCTATGTGAAATTTCAACAAAAATTTAATCATATCATAAGTGTATTTTATGTCGTCATTAAACGTCTACGATTCCTCAATAATTGTATTCATGTCACTAGAAAAACTTTAGCTGGGTTAATGGCAGCCCCCGAAGGGTATTCCTCGGTTATGTATTATGGTAAACTTACATAATAATTGGGTTAAGTCAGGGGTTTTGGGTTATTTTATTCTTTTTCGAGGAGATTTTTACCGTCGTGGGTGTTTTTCAAAATTTTTAATTTTGCTTATTGAACAGTGCTAGGACCCAAATCACGTCAAAGCCCTATGAATACAGAACGCAAACTTGCATTAGCCCTAATGGACGCGCTGCAATCAAGAGATTGAATCTTACATCGGGTTGTGGTTTGCAATGCTAACCTAACTAGTCAAGCTTACGAGATGGTCTTAGAACACTCAGAGAGCTGTTGTTACCACTGCACTGGTTCTACGTGTAAGCTGCGATAAGTTTTTAATGAGTTGGAATACCTAGTGAAATTCACGGATACACTCAGGTCTAAATCGATATCAGCTCGACATGACATGTGTCAAGTCAATTCGTGACTTTTCACTTGGAGCAACGTCCTAAAGGAGTGCTCGTGTAGTTTCCGGTGATGAGTCTCAAATTGATTCGAAACATGTCAAGCTAATTTCGATATAAAAACGTGAGTGTATACATTTAATTTCAGTTTCATGTTTAAAAACTTGGAATAGTTTTCGAAAATTTCAGGAAAGTTTCGTTCCTTTTACAAAATTTGAGACAAATTTTAGAAAAAAATAAGCTTACCTAAATGAGGACATTTTTGGCTTCAAACAAAAAAGGTATGTCAGAATCGTAGCAAGTGGAACAAAGTGGTATCTGCCTACTCCCGTGGGAAAGAGGTGAGACGATACCGTCTGTATGTATCTTTATTATAGTTTTTAAGCCACGTTCACACAGCGCCATATATTGAGGCTCACAAAATTCCGAGGAACGTCTGGAAGAGATTGTCACTCCGTTCCTATTCTCTGCCTGCTCGCAGCTCTATATACTTCTCCGGCGAGCACGAGGACCGCCATGAAGATATGTTAATAGCCCTCGTTGATATTCAGAGACGCCGGACACGCCTCTTACGGTCAACTCCAGATAGCGCTGTGTTTGACAGCCCTGCTAATTACTATTGTTGGGAACGGCTTTGGGACGCATTGTGAATGACTGGCCGATCGAAGTCCAACATTTAAAAATGAAAAACAAGTGCGGGTAGTTCGTAAAACTCGACCTGCGGGACGAATGTGATGCCTTTTTTAGGGTTCCGTACCCAAAGGGTAAAAACGGAACCCTATTACTGAGACTTCGCTGTCTGTCTGTCTGTCCGTCCGTCCGTCTGTCACCAGGCTGTATCTCATGAACCGTGAGAGCTAGAGAGTTAAAATTTTCACAGATGTTGTATTTCTGTTGCCGCTATAACAAAAAATACTAAAATAATAATAATAATAATGTGGTCGAGGTATTTTGAATGCCAAAAACCTTCACAACCGCGAGGTGTGCAGCCTCAGGGAATACTTCCTTCACAATGAGTGCAGGATGCATCGCGATGTTGTGGCAGTTGACAGAAACTTCACACCGCTCTCCTTGGCTACTGAGAACTGGCGTAAACCTAAGGTGTTGAGCACGGAAGATCGCATGGACGTATGGAAGAGCAAGGAGCTGCACGGGCGCTTCTACCGGGCCCTACATGGGCCTGATGTAGATTTGCTCGCGTCGGTAAACTGGCTACGCTTCGGCAACCTCTTTGGGGAAACCGAAGGTTTTGTCTGTGCAATTGCTGATGAGGTTGTCAAGACGAATAACTACCGGAAATATATCCTGAAGGACGGTACGGTCGACATTTGTCGGGCATGCCACCGTCCCGGTGAGTCAATCAGGCATATTATTTCCGGTTGTTCTCATCTTGCCAACGGAGAGTACTTGCACAGACATAACCTAGTAGCCAGAATTATCCACCAGCAACTTGCTCTTCAATACGGCCTTGTAGAATCTGAAGTGCCGTATTACAAATACACACCGACGCCAGTTCTTGAGAATGGTCGTGCTACGCTCTACTGGGATCGATCTGTTATCACGGACAGGACTATTGTTGCCAATAAGCCTGATATCGTGATAATAGACCGATCACAGCGCCGTGCAGTGCTCGTCGACATCACCATCCCCCATGACGAGAACCTCGTGAAGGCCGAGAAGGACAAACTCAGCAAGTATCTTGACTTGGCTCATGAGGTGACCGACATGTGGGATGTGGATTCGACGATCATTGTACCGATAGTCGTCACAGCAAACGGTCTCATAGCGAAGAGTCTCGACTACCATCTTAGGAGACTCTCGCTAGACGGTTGGCTCAAGGGTCTGATACAGAAGGCAGTACTCCTTGACACGGCGCGCATCGTCAGGAGGTTCCTCACTCTGCAGCCCTAACCGCCGGTAGCTTGGGTCCTGCCCCGTTTCCGACGGCGTCCTAGGTTAGGTTTTTATAATGTTTTATATTTTGTAATCAATTTTATTTATTACTTTTATATAATTATATTGTAAAAACCTAATACTAAGAGAAAAATAAATATACTGAAAATAATAATAATAATTAAGGGGGGCTCCCATAGAAAAAAACGTGTTTTTTTTGCAGTTTCTGATTTTTTGTAGTTTTTGGTACGGAACCCTTCGTGCGCGAGTCCGGCTCGCACTTGGCAGGTTTTTCGGTCTACTCGTGACCACGGTTGCTGTAACGCGGTCGAAACGTCGAGAGGTAATTAAAACAAAGCGTGATTATGTCCCGCGTATACTTAAATATGAATGAAAATCACGAAAGTTTAATACTATCCAACATTTAGTAATAAAAGAGCCTGGACATATTTAATGGTATCAGGTACAGGCTTCGCTTAGATAAATTATTTTTTTTCGTTAAACACATTAAACTAAAAATTCCAATGACCATTTGACACTGACCCGCAGGAGACAATCAATCTTCGTAATTCAGTTATTACGATGCTTTAATTATTTTTAAGGAATCTTAATTAACTCTCAATATAACGTATAGACGTATAGGTAGGTAATAGTTATAAATTTGCAGTTCTCATTATTAAGTTTTATTTACTTTTACACTATGACAATTATTAAAAAATATTTTAAATGTAACAAGAGTATCAATGTCTTCTAATTAATTCTTCGCCTTGTCTTTTTTGAGGGTCTGTAATGTATACGGGGTTACACCCGAGTCGGAGAAACGCCCCCTACAAATGAGATGGGGGAACCTCGACGACACTATACAGTGTGTTACCGGCGTGCGGGCATTTCTTGAAGCAGTGTTAAGAGATGCGGTTTGTTAATCTAACCATTAGCTTAATTGCATTAAAAAACAAAATTTCACATTGCGTTACTTTTCTAAGAAAAGTTTAATTGCAAGCAATGTACAGTAAAGTTTCTGTCACAAAATGACAAATCTAATGTCATCTTAGTGTTATCTGGAAGTTAAGTGAAGTTAAGTTACGCATACATTGAAGACTCAGAAAATGGAAGAATTGCATTTGTGGCTTTGTTTTAAATAATTATGATATACTAATACTTGCAAACGATTGCTAATTTGATATATTATCGTCAGTTTTAATAAATGCCCGCATGCCGGTAACACACTGTATAACTCGAGCAAATGTCACTCGAACTACTAACTCGTACCTCCTCTGACAAATGACTTCAAATGAGCATACATACTACTGTACTGTACAGTACCCGAGCATAATTGGCACTCGAAATATAATGTTTTTCACTTAAATTACATTTGTTTTAAATAATTACACATTGCAGTATAAAAAAAGCCAAGGCTCTGTGGAATATTAAAAAACATAGTTAATGGAAAGAATAGAGGATAACAAGAATAAAAACGTAAAGATGGAAAATTTACAGGTACAGGTAATTAAGTGAATACAGATGGTCATCTTTTAGTTTACCGAACTTCATGCATTCACTACGTATAATCTTCCAGCTCCTGGCAAACACATCGCAGGCAGGTGATGATGCAAGAAGCGCATTTAGACTTTGCAGGGCACGAAGAAGCGGTGAATCATACGATAATAATAGTTTAATCCAGGCGAATATTAATCTACATCTGTTCGCGAAACATCCTTGGCCTGCTCAATTCCATCATTCGCTTCAAAGAAAATGTAGATCAAAAGAGTAACCTGCTCCTATTTATTTTCATTTCGCTGGGAAAAATTATGTAGTATTTTTTACGCTCTGTTAGAAGAAATATCTTCGGCTTTGCCAAGATAAATCTTACCATACAAGGTTTCTCTGGAAATTATTTGCGTATTTAAAATTGGGTAAGTGGTAACATAGCAAAAAACGTTTGTAACTGCATACGTAGTTACTCGTATAAAGAAAACATCCAATTCGTTACCGTCTTTATAAGCAAATAACTAACTTTAAGAAAACAATATTGTCAAATATTAAAAATTAAGGTGTAAACCAGGTCCTTAACTAGCTTTTCTTGATAACAGTACCAACCAATCATAAAAAAAAGTTCTAAGTAAAGAGAATGAGATAAAATGAAACCTTCGGTATTTAAGCTTTGCTTTAGTCTCATCTAATTTCACAGGGACACAATACATAGCTGCGTATGTTAAGTTCAAAACTGGATAGATTTTAATCGTCTCAAAAATATATAGGTACCCACAGAGACTATATTCAGACATAAGGTGGTTTATAACATACTAGCTGACTCGGCGAACTTCGTACCGTTTAGTGTAGCTTTGATGCACTACTTTATTTTGTATTTTTCAATCTTTCTGAGAGATTTTCTTAATATTTTTTTACGTAAGAACCTTCTACAGAGTGTTAGAAAACTACAAAAGAAAATATCTGCCAAATCGGTCTGGCCGTTTTCATGTTATGGCGTGACAACGGGAAACGGGTTTCATCAAAGATCTAAGCTATATAATTAACAAATTTTTTAGAATGTACCTAATCTCGAAATCTGAATCTAAAATATAAGTCTTGATATCGGTTATCCTAAAATCAGGCAAATTGTAGGGGCAGGGCCGCTTATTTTATTGAAAATCTGGAAAGCCCTTTATAAAATCTTTCTTTTTTGAAAATCACTGGTGGATAAACATGACACCAAATGAAATGTTGGTAGTCACTATTGAAGTTATTTAAAAAAAATCCTGCTAAATCTCACGAAGAAATCTTCTTCCGTTTATCTACTGAGAAATTACTACATAAAGCAACGGTGATATCATGATATCATTTGATGTTGCGTGGATAACAGGATACTGGGAGAAAAATAAAACCGGAACAAATCTACCGTCTTCTGTAAGATTATCGAGTGCGATGTATCCTCGATACTCTATTCTCAGTTTCAATTTAGAGCGAGCTCCTTTGTGAGCGCGCAAGCTGCTTTCAATTTTATATTGTGCTATGAAATACGGATTGTTTCATATGTCGTTCGATTCCTTTCATGTCATGGCACCTCTCATGTTCACTTCTGTTCACTTGGCTCAAGTGACCACTGGGGGATTAACTCGGGCAAATAAAGTTTACATGCGTACAATCCTGGCCTATAATGTTTCTCGAATGGGGTAAGCAGAACATGTGTGGTGTCGGGTTTAGAATAACACCTCTCCATTTCTTCCATGGATGTCGTAAGAGGCGACTAAGGACATAGGTTAAGGTATACTTTAGGCGACAGGCTAGCAACCTGTCACTATTGTACCTGCCACCTCAAAACCTAAAGAATATTACTATTATTAGTGGCCACTAAACGTGAAATAGTCATTGTTGTGTCTATGCAGCGTTTTGTGGGCTCTGCCTACCCCGTTTGGGAATATAGGCGTGATTGTATGTATGTACATACATACATATTCTCACGCCTGTATTCCCAAGAGGGGTAGGCAGAGCACATGAATTCAAAAATCCAGTGCCACGTTTAGCATTTTCAGGGTAATCAGATGGTTAAACGTGATATTGCAGTGATAGGTTGCTAGCCCATCGCCTACAATACACTAACCCTTACCCAGAGTCGACTCTTACGACACCCACGGGAAGAAAGGGGGAGGTGCTATTCTAACCCGGCACCACACGGGGAACACATAATTTGTGAACATTTTAACTATCCAGCTGTCGCGGTTCTTGAGGTACGGCCTGGTGGCAAGCAGATAGACAGATAGCGAAGTCTTAATCATAGGGTCACGTTTTTGCCCTTTGGGTATGGAACCCTAAAAATGCGCAATAAGTGAACTAACTGTACTCTTATTAACGAATATTATAAATGCAAAACGTCTTTGTTTACCTATATGTTACATTTTGATGTTCCAACTGCTGATTTGTTCGCGACGAAATTGACTACAGAGATTGTTTAAGTCCCACGAAAGGACACAGCCTACTTTTTATCCCGGAAAAATAACCAATTTAAGTTAGGCTCCCATCGCTACGGTCGCTTATATTAAACGGAGGTCAACCCTCTGGCAATCATTTGGAATAATTTTTCGCAGACGGAGACGTCGGTAAAAGTTAGCGTACTTAGTATAATTTTTACCGGGAAACAGAAAGGTAGACGAGGTTTCGTGGAAAACCTAGTTCTGTTATTGTAACTAGAAGAAAAATTGCCAAGAATCTTGCGTAGAATTTATCCTTGTTAATAATACCAAATAATTATAATATGAAAGAAATATTTTTATGAAAATGAAACTCGTAATAACGAACGCCAGACGACTCGAAGAATATCAAGTATTCGAACGTTTACTTTCGTGGAGGAGAACTTTTAGAACGTATTACAATTCTAGGAAATGATTTCTCTAAACATCGAGGAATTGTGTAGGTTTGACACTTTGAGAGTTATTTTTTACAACATTATTTAATTTAGTATTTAATACTTTCCATCTAGTAAACAGAGTTCAGTTATGTGATTGAAACCAAAACAGATGGATGTTTCAATAATGTCTAAGTTTTTAATTCATATGCACACAAACACACACACACATACATCATGCTTGTAATTTCAAAAGGTAGAGAGCTTGAAACGTTACGTACACGAAACCATGACTAGTCCATCTCTCATAGCTTATTTTTGCATGATTTAAGGTTTTGTGTTAGATAAACGAGTCGTGACGGTAAACGGGTGGTAGGCTGTTCTCTAAAACGTACCTCTCTGAGATGAACCTTCTTCATGTGCCACGACGCTTTTGTGCTTAAACAGATAAACTTATAGAAAAACACTCAACCGTAACCGTTGACACTCAGCCAATGATACGTTTACGCAGTGTTTTGGGTTCTTGGAAGATGGGCGGTGCAAGGGTGTCCACACATGGTGGCATCCCACACTAAGAGATGACCCAACTGCCAAGGAACCAATATCAATCCGTCGGGCCTCTTACCATCATCTCTACCCGGGCCGCTAGGTTCTATGTAAAACGACTGGCACTTGAACGCTCATTAGGGCACTAGGAATGGCATCGTTTATGCTGGCGTGGTGCGGTAACCAACCCGCGCTCCTGAGTCCCGTGTCCATATTCCCATATCATATCTGCCATTTTCCCGCATTGGCAGTGATGAGGGACATTGATTGGCTTCTCTGCTCTGAAACATGTCGCTAGGCGAAATGTAGTATTAGCTTATACCAGCCATACTCAAAGTGTGTTCCGCGGAACCCCAGGGTTCCGCGACACCCCTGGAAGGGTTCCGCAAGAACATAGAAAAAAAATACCACTCTCTGGTCAAACGTTTTGGCGCAGCGTACGGACGCACGGATGGACTGTAGTTTTTTTGTAGGGTTCCGTCAAGTATTTCGCATTCCAAAAGGGTTCCATCAGCAAAAAAGTTTGAGAACCGCTGGCTTATACTAATTACTCCAGTTCTTTTTATATACATACCTACGTTTTAAACCTATGTATAGTTTCTGAGACAGACAAACGATAGAGCCATTTAGAATTGACGCTTTTATGGACCAGCGACATCTAGCGGTGCGAAAGTTAAACTTAAACACTTACGCACGCCAACACCAAGCTTCGGTTAAATAGTTCCTGAGATTCGAACATCCATCAATAGAAACTTTCCCTCTTTATTATATTAGTATAGACGTGACGCGACAACAGAGCTCACAAAGGAGGTGATTTGTGTCAGAGCATAAGCGAAGTTTGCGGAACTTTGGCTCACGAACTCAATATTAATGCTCTGCTTTAGTTCGGGAACTTCTTATCTGAAAATGTGTGAGACAGTTTAGCCTTGCATGAGTACACCTGAAACGCATGCCCGGTGAACTTTGCTAGAGTTTGATCGTAGAAAACGCTCCTGGGAAGACGGGTTTAATTCAAATGATTTGTAATTATGTCACTGGCATTTCGTTTTCATGGAAGAGACTTGTTTTAGTGAAATGAATAGGTTTTGTTAAATATATTAATTTATTTTTTACTCGTTGGGTAATAACTAATTGTAACCAGTAAGTAATTGAAAAAATTGTTTGAATTGTTTTGTAAGCAAGAAATTTTTGGAACAAAAATGTAATTTACTAGCTTTCTAGACGCTCGAATCCGCCCACTAGTAAGTAAGAAAATATTCTGAAACACATTTTTCGAAAATAATGAATATCTAGAGAATCCACTGTGAAATATTTAGCTCAAAAAATACGATTCACAATCTGACATTCTGGAACTCCGTAATAAAAGTAATATTTTCATTATTCAAAACATCTTTAGCTCTTAGAACCTAGTTCACTAACATCACTCGTGCTAAATATTTCAAAGGCAACGAAGAAAAGAAGAATCACGATAGTTTCAAATTCTAACATTCGTTATGCTAAGTAGATATCTGAATAAACATTGACAAAACATGTAAGGTACGGAACTCAAAACATGTAGGTATGTAATTAAACATGTAAATTTTCTGCAAAGTCTTATTTGGATTTGTTATGGCGGCTGTATACACTCGTCGAGAGCCTCTCGCCGAGAGCCTATCGACACGCCGCCGAGAGCGACCGATATGAGAACGAGAGAGCGAGACGAGACGAGAGCGCCCTGTAAACACCCGCGCTCGGCCTGTCTCGGGGTGTCTCGACGAGTGTGTACAGCCGCCATAAACGTATTTAGCTGACCAAATTTTTTGTTCAAATATTACATCTAGAAACAGACTTCTATCAATAATGTTCATACAAAGCTAAAACTTTCGTTTTCTCGAATTTCAGTTTTTTTGAGTTGACTTCTTGCCGACGCATTGCCACTTAATCATACAAAATAAAACATGTACAAACTCTTAAAACACCTAAATTTTGGCTTAGCCCTAAACAAATACGGTTGTATCTTGAGTAGTTGGCGCCTGAGACAACACTCAAGACAGCTACCGGACTCGAGTGCACAAATGTATCAGTTTTGAGTGTTGGCGATAGGGATGTTGGCTGATACGGAATCAACCTTGAGTAGATCGTACTTACTTGACTATTCCTCGTGCTGTAGCCACATTTAGTATATTATTTCTAGGTTTTACTCGTATCTACGTTAAATAAAAAGGATGCCAAAGTTTTGGGTATGTTTTAGGCGACAGGCTAGCAAACTGTCACTATTCTACCTCTCCCATATTTTCAAACCTAAAACTATGCTAGAAGTGGCTGCGAAGCGTGACATAGTCATAATAATGGTTTTGTCTATGTCACGTTTCGTGTGCTCTGCCTACCCCATTTGGAAACACAGGTGTGATTATATGCAAGTTAGATAAAAGAGGTATATAAAGGTATAAATTACTGGATTTGCGTTTTTCTTGTCCACTATTCCTCTAAACGAGCTACTAAAAGAAAAAATACAAACAAAATCCACTCGCGAAAATTATAAAAAGTCTGCGTTCGCCGAGCCCTAATAGATTGGCTCCGCGTCGAACGTTGCTGAAACTCAAAAGCAAATATTGGCAAATTGTTCCAGTACAGACGGCCCGTTTTACGATTTCGGAAAAGCAGAAAGAACCGGTGTTTATTTTGGAAGGACGAGTCACGTACTTAGCTGCCTTTGTGGCCCTCGCAAAAGTAGCGGACTGGTTTATTTAGCATTACGGTTATGAATATGACACGTGTCTGCTTTATCGTCGCTGTGTTCAAAGTTCTGCCACATGAAGTATTCTGAGCTAAGTGCCGACGTAGTAAAACTTGGCATACAAATTGCTACGCTTATATAATTAAATCATCTTGCTTAAAGTTATTCAAGTATGTAGTGATAGAACTACGAAACAGTAGGCGTTTTTCTGGGCCAGGTGGCAAAAAAAAATAGGGAGTAATGACAATGCCATGTTATTTAAGAAAGAAAGAAGAAAGAAAAACACTTTATTGCCATGAGTAAAGATAAAAAATAAAAGGGCAAAAAAAAATACAAAATGAAAATAAAAACATAAAACATAAATGTGTACACCATGACAATGGGCACCGAACTCAGCAAATACTGGTTTTGGATGCCAGCGCTGGTTTTCAGCCCGGTCCCTTTGACAGAGGTAGCTGTAACTCTAAGGCGATATACAATTAATCAAGATATTATAAACTAAAAATGTGGGCCTGTCAAATCACTGTGCTCACTCTCTCTCTCTCTCTCTCTCTCTCTCTCTCTCTGTGTGTGTGTCTGTGTCTGTGTGTGTGTGTGTGTGTGTGTGTGTGTGTGTGTGTGTGTGTGCGCGTGCATGGATATGTACATGCCTGCGTGCGTGGGTCCGTGCCCTCTCATCCCTTCTGCTGCTGTCGCGGGGGTATCATTGCCGTTGAGTTTCCAAGAGGTAGGCCTTGACAAGTTTTTTGAACGTTAACAATGACATAGGTTTTCGTATTGGCGGTGGCAGATCATTCCAAATCTTTGTTGCAGCAAATTTGAAACCCCCTCTGAACAAAGCCCTCTTGTGTTGCGGTACCCTGAGTTTGGTTTCTCTATCACTTCGGATAGGTCTAGTTCGCGCATCTTTAACCCACTTAAGCTCCTCATATAAATATTTCGGCGTCTGAAATTGTAACACTTTACGAACTACAAAGGCCAAATGCAAGTGTCTTCGGTTGGCCATGTTAAGGATTCCCCTCTGGTTGAGGTAAGGTGTGATATGCGCCCGCCTCGGTATCTCGTAGCAAAAGCGTACACATGCGTTTTGCACGCGCTGTATGGACTCCTTCGTTTTAACTAGGAGCCTCGCCTATTTATTTTGTAAAACGATCTAAACATGATAACCCGTCTAAGTCACAAATACCTAAACCCGCAACCATAGAGGACAGAACCTGTAGAGTACTAAATGTCGTTGAATTTGTTCGAAGACGATTCCGCTAAAGCATGGCGGCGTTCGCTCTGCTCTTATTGGCCGGCCCAAGATCCCGCGTAACGCAGTGGCTTTTTTCTCTATGGTTATTGGCTCTTTACAGTTTCTGTGACAGTTTGTAAGTTGAAATAAACTGATGGTGTGCGGAACTGGGTGGCCATCATTGTTTCTCTTGGTGGTCTGTCCTCTATGCCCGCAACTATGACAGAAAAGTACAAAATTGTACAACACAATTGCAGAACACCGCTTTTTGAGTCAGCGGTTAAAAATACGAAGGAACATTCCCTGTATCGAAAATCCGAGACTTTCTGTATGCGGAATAAGTTGGCTAGACTCAACAATTCCAACCTCTTGGAAGCCGGAGTATACAAATCAGCTGCATTCCGTTACTTGGGTAGTTCGCGTTCCTGAGCATTTGCAGTCAGACGCTTCAGCTAGTAGCTCGGGGAGGCACATACGGGCACGCATTCTAACAACCTCTTGGACTTTACTTATAATAATAACAATTGTTTCACCTCTTATATCTTAAAATACTCAGGTAAACTTTTTAACCGCTATTATTAATTAGTCAAAATAATACATTTTATTTTTTAAACGCATTGCTATTAAAGATTCTAATTAGTCTAGTGTAGCCTAAAAATTCCCGTTTGTGACCTCGGTGAACATTGTCAACACACATGCCTATGTAGATAAAAGCAACGTATACGCTACGCTTCAACGTACGCAACGTACGCTTCACGTAGCAGGTTTTCACTGTGGCCTCTAAAACTGGATTCTTTAATGCCCTAACTGCCCTCGTGGACTTGAGTCCTAGGCCCTTTAACTCCAATTTACTAATGTAAGTAACTACTTACTACATTGTTCTGCTGTAGGTGTTATAATTGTGCTACAATTTTTTTCTCCACCATAATCGGTGCACTTTCTTTCACTTTAATATGAATTCTTTCACTACATACAATCGGCCTTCTCCTTTTTTTTTTCCATCGTTATTTTTTAGCGTCAGACAAACCATTGTGTTTAATTCAATTATTCTACTTTACCTATCCTAGTCTACTCAACATTTAGGAAGTATTACTTCTTTTCCCAACCTCTATGTAGGTTTGCAATTTCCTCTTTTCAGTTAATCTCCACTCTTCTTTACTAGAGTTCAATTTCAAATGCTTTCAGTTTGTTACTGCCTTTTTCTGTCATGATGACGTAACTGTAAGGTATATCTTAGTTGTATCGTATACCAACTTTCGTGCAGAGAATAAAAAAATATTAAAGTTATCCCGAAACACATCAACACAAAACTGTCCATTCTTAAATAGAGCCCGAACTCATAAACTTTACTGCCCATTTTTGTTTAGATAGACAAAACTCGGCAGTAGATAAAATTATTATGCTATAAAGTAAAATGCTACGTTTTTATTTCTTTTAACCGCATAGATGACGAAATTGGAAGAGTACTTAAGTACCTACATGAAATGCTTAGTGCTTTTATAGGCTATACTCAAATAATTGAAAAATATTTCGTCTTGAAATATTCATTAAATTTGAGACCTATTTAGCAAAGAGATATGGCCATAAATATTTTAACTAAGGTAATCGAATGTGCGCTTTATAAAGTTCCGGAATTATTATTGCCCATTTACTAATTTCAAATATGTACCTATAGCTATCTACACACACTTTTAACGGAAAATAATGAAGCTATATTTTCAAAAGCGTTATGAATTTGTTACACATTGTAAAAGAAAACGTTAAAAAGATACGCTGGAAATGGGGAAAACAATTCGCAAGATTTTGTTCTCTATCTCTTTAGAGATTTTTTGTCTCGGAAACAAAATAGCGACCGATTCTTTACAAGAAACGTCTATTCAAATCAAAATTCTTTACCTGGCTGGAAAATATACAAAGCCCGCTGTTTGAGCAGGCAAAACAGAGAAAAATAATTACAAAATAAATAAATTAATAATAAACAAAAGTTACCAAATACCAAATGAAATGGAAAGTGCCTAAAGCTCGGTTGTCTTTTGTGTGAATTATTCAAAATTACATTTAATCCGTTTGGTGATATTGTCCTTCAGTAGCCACTGAAGATAGTGAGTTTAGAGTGCGCTGCAGAATTTATTGAATGGCGAATGAAGTTGTGTCCCCAAACAGTACACAGTCGGGCCCCAGAGAGCAAAGTTCATTTTTATTTTAACCCGTGTGGTGTCGGGTTTAGAATAACACCTCTCCATTTCTTCCGTGGATGTCGTAAGAGGCGACTAAGGACATAGGTTAAGGTAAACTTTAGGCGACAGGCTAGCAACCTGTCACTATTGTACCTGTTACCTCAAACCCTTAAAAATATTAAGCTAGAAGTGGCCACAAAACGTGAAATGGTCATCGTTTTGTCTGTGTAGCGTTTTGTGTGCTCTGCCTACCCCGTTTGGGAATACAGGCGTGATTGTATGTATGTATGTATATTTTAATGAATATAGTCATAAGAGATGACAAATGAATAAAGTTAGATATTTTTTAGGCTACAAGCTAACAACCTGTCACTATTATTTCTCTTTCACCTATTTTTAAACCTAAAGTTGACCTAAAAGTTCCTTTTAGGGAATACAAGAGTTAGGAATACATTCTGTAATATGTGTAAGTATAAACCCAATTCAATTAAATAAGAAATAAATTAACTTCTGAAATACTTCAACACGTCGTCATCAACAAGAATTAATCCGAACGCAAAATGTTAACTGGCTGGAAACAATATGGCGTTGATACAAATTAGGAAACTTTTTACTTCATTTATGGTTATTTCATGAGTTTGAAGCGGTACGGTTTGAGGGAAAGGTCCTTCTATCTCGCGCATTAGAAATATCTTGGTAAGGAATTTCAATTTCATTGCTGCCGAATAATTTTAGGTTAACATAGAATTTATTTTACTTTATAAATAATGTATTTTGCTCGTTTAGCAATCGTAGTCTGATTTTAGTGTCATGTTATTTAGTATAAGAGTACAATTTGATAGTCGCCAACCATATCATGAAATGTTTTGAATAACACCATATACTTTTCTTCCGCGGATGTCGTAAGAGGCGACTAGGGAAATAAGTTAAGGTGTGTTTTGAGCGACAGGCTAGCAACCTGTCGCTATTATTCTCTTAATTTGAATTTTAAATTATGCCAGAAGTTACAACCAAACGAAACAATCATGGTTTTGTCTATGTTTTTGCATTTAAAGTGTTCTTTGTATGACGTACATGAACGTATACAATACATGTTTCAAATTTTACAATATTTTTTTTCCAAAGTAGGTATAGTCTACGTTGTCTTACGAGAAAACAAGTATGACATCAACTGCTTCAGAGCTAAATAAGTATATTATTATTCAAAGCAAAACGCTAAGCGTGCTGGGGCAAGTATAAATCCGTGTGTCCCTTACAGGTAGCCGAGTAGTTGCTTTGATTTTGCACTTCTCCCGCCGCCTGAGCAGTTATCATAGTAATACCGCATTTATATTCCAAGCCCGACGAAGCCAAAGTTTACATCTTAAAAATCTTCATAGAATATTAAACGCCCGAGCTGAAACCACCTCGTTTACGTGTGTGGAAAATGTCCTCACATCATCTCTTGATATTGTTAAGCGTAAGTCACAACGCGACCTCACAAAATTGAATATGAAGGCGTAAATTAATACGCAAAAGGTAATGACTCTCCCATGTACTTAAATTGCCTCATTCACCGTCTAATTTACTGCACATCATCCTAAGCTGTTTGAGGTCGCGAATAGGGCGTAACTTGCGAGGCAAAAGCGTAACAGCCTCATTATAGTCGTCTCGGCGGCACCGCGCGTAACTTTTCACGGAAATTTAAGTCGGTGCATGCGTGAAGGAAGACGCTTATGTGACAGGAAAGTGGCGTAAACTAATTTGACCCGTGAACCGTGAACTGTGAATAATTCGCTCTCTGCAGAACCGAATGGAATTCAACTAGAATATGATTCACGAGTACGATTTAAAGTTAAAGATATGTGAACCAAATCTCTACTAATAAAATTTTATTGATTTCTGATATCACGCTAAGAGGAAAAATAATCTGTTATAATGAGGTGCTTGGAGATTATTGAACAACTTTATCGAACACAAATTACGAAGTCCTAATTCCAAGAATTTCTAACTTTCAATGTAGGTGGTAGATCTCATTGAACTTGTTAACAACAAATAAAATTATATCAGGAAAGCGTAGAGTGGGTACATGAGTGATCGAATATTTGTATAGGAGGAGGGATTATTTACCTGCCATATCTAAAGTTCTCAACGTCAAAACAAAATGATGATGTCTTTATTTTTTTGACTGTCTGTTGTTTATCTGTAGATGCTTTCTGCCAACAACTTTTTAAAGGCCAAAGAAACCTGTCAAATTATTACTATCGCTATTAATTTGCGAAGCTCAAAAACTGGTCTAAATCTAAACAGATCTTAAAACAGCGAGGGGCAGTCAAGTAAATAATTGACAAGCTTGAACTAGAGTCATGATCCTCGTAATGAGGAAACGATAGACAAGAGGAAATATTAATTAGCGTTTTGCTTCGTTGGAACCAACATTGAAGTCACATTATGAAATTTTAACTGCAGGCATTTTTATCAACAGCGTTATCCAATGCGTTATCTTAATGGACGTGAAATGTGGCTATTTATGAACTTTGCCCTCTGGGGCCCGACTGTGTACTGTTTTGGGACGCAACGTCATTCGCCGTTCAATAAATTCTGCAGCGCACTCAAACTCACTATCGTCAGTGGCTACTGAAGGACAATTATCACCAAAGGGATTAAATGTAATTTTGAATAATTCACAGAAAAGACAACCGAGCTTTAGGCACTTTCCATTTGATTTTTGAAACCTAACAGTAAACTAAAAGTAGCTGCAAAGTGTGAAATGGTAGTGGTTTATCTGTGTGGCGTGTGGTGTGCTCTGCCGACCCCACTTGAAGATAAAAGCGTGATTGTATGTTATATCTAAAACCGTGTAGTCTTGTAGATTTGTGGCCTCTCATGTAGAGAGCCTTCAGTATACCTAATCATTAACTGTTGTATAAAGTTCTCAATCTAAACCTAGTCCGCATGGAACTACAGCCCAAACGCTCTCATACTGAATGATGCACGTTGCTGGCTTATCAGTTAAATGTCAATGTTTATATCACAACAAACCAAAACAGCATACTTATATATACAGGGTGATAATGTAATCCGTAACGAAATTTTACATACCTGTATGTTAATAAAACTTAAAAATATAATTTGAGTAGTTTCTCATTTACTTTTGTAAATAAGAAGTTATGTGTCATCAAAATTTTCCTAAAAAGTGCTAACATTATTGACACCGCGCGTGGGACCTCAACTATCAATCAACTTAATGTACAATAATAATAAAAAAATAACCCTACCCTGCAAATCTAAACTAAGCGTAGGTACCTTAATAGCTGGTCAAAATGAAGTCCATTTCTCTCCAAACAGAGTCTT